>NMRB01001094.1:68593-141453 GCA_002633025.1 Notospermus geniculatus | reverse complement strand
TCTCTTGTAGATTGGCGTTCTCATAAACTATAAGGTGGTAAGTGCCAGGGGCAGATATGATATTCCACTTAATAGCCTAAGATTTGCCTGCACAGGGTTGTTCTGAAGCTTGTGAGAGTCATTGCATAGGAAACTATTCTACACTGTAAAGATCTGGAACAAAGTTTTAGGGGACTACCTAAGGCGCTGTACCGGTAGAGCAGGGGCCGCAGCTAGCTTTTTTCCGCTGGGGGTATTTTAAGCAGATAGCCCCAGCAAACGTGGTCTTCGCCTTCCGGCGCCGAAGGGGCCAATTTGGGGGGGGGGGGGTCTGGGCCCTCCCCAGAAAAAAATTTGAAAATGCCCCCGTCCCCATGCTAGCTACGGGCCTGTAGAGTCAGCGCCGTAAATGCAGACCTTGGACAGTATTGTGCCTTATTCAACTCGTAGGCCTAAATAGATGCAGTTTTTTACCAAGGAAATTATTTTTTTCCAAATTGTCGTGGACCATTATTCGTCGCAAACTCGCTAGCCCCGGTGTATACGGCGTTCCGCGTTTTCGTGCTCGGAATGAGCAGAATGAAGAAAAACTGATCTACAGCTACTTTTTCACCCTAATAAAATCATAATCGTACTGTCAAGTTTAGAAGTGTACCAAAACACCGAATACACCATGATTTTTAAACATTTGTTCATTATTTTGTGTTGCACTTTTTTGCGGCGGATTACACGTATGGCTGTGCTTCGGTTTGGTCGTTCCGGCAGACATAGTTTCTATTTTAGAAGCAACCAAATCGATGGACCAATCCGCTTCGTCGAATTTGATCACATGATTTTGTGAGTGTAAACAAAACCACGTGCAACAAGGAGGCAGTCATCTTAAATGACGCCATTCCTACGCGAAAAGAAGTACGGGGCACTGACGTTTGAAGGCACAGTCAGTAAGGCGAAACCGTCTAACCTCTGCGTTGAAGATTGTATTTGTCGTCTTCACGCATTCTGCCGCTTCCGGGCACATGTCCAGCAGCCGCAGAGACAGGCTGTGACACATACCAGTGCTTAGAAGATGTCAACCAGTACGAAGTCATACTGCATATCTGGAACTAATGGCTTGGTTCTAAGGCTTTTTGTATGTAGTTGACAGTGAACTCACAGGAACTTGTACCGTTAATTACGGGGGTCCTACCCCCTATATATATAATTATATATATAGGGGGTAGGACCCCCGTAATTAACGGTACAAGTTCCTGTGACTAAATGCACGCACTTCCACCATGCATTTGACGAAGTTACACGCGTCTAAGTCTTAAACACCCCTTTGTGAAATCGACCAAAGAAAGAGAAAGCACAAACATCTGTGAAATCGACCCAGGGTCGTGTTTTCACGGAAGGGTCTGTACTGAGTCGAATAGCAAAATGTCAAATAAATACGCAAGATAATGGATTTGGGGGCTTATATGGACGTTTGGGCATGTGCCAGGCTTATTGTTGCAGCGTCCATCAGGAATAAGTGGATTTAGTGATGGTCCGACTGTAGCCGCTGCAACGGCCACGTGAGTGGCTTGAGAAATCTAAGTCCGGTTTTATCCTCCGATGAGGGATTAGGGAATGGGGTGGCTTACCATTCGAATATGACCATAGCAGCCTAGTAGTCTTGCTTGAACGTTTTCTGGACGCCATAATGAGAAACTCAGGCCATTTCCGGTGCTTACCACTCCCTTCATGAGACAAGCGCGACGGAAGGAGCACTTTGCTTTCACCGTATTTCAGAATGGGTAAGTTGTCTTTTGTTCGGTACAATGGGAAGAAATCGTTTATCAATCAATTCTTACCTTTCAAATTCAATTGCAGCTTTCATGAGGAACGATCAGACATCACAAAGCCAAGCCGCGCCCAAAGGAGATCAAAGTTGAAACCGACAGGTCGTTTTAAAACTCTGTATCGGAATCCTGACGATGCTCAACCTATTGTCTGCGCCTCCTTTCTCTTGATCGCACCGCCAGGACAAACAGTGACGACACATAAAAGCATTGCTTCAATCTCCGCTGGAATTATTTCAGGCTGCACGTGTTGGGGAGAACACTGATTGATCTCATCTGGCGCTCCTCTCACTCGATAGTCAGACACGCCGAAGGATACACGGGAACATCGATTCGAAAAAGCTCTGTGGATTCCTGTACAAATAATTCGTAGATAATATTTTTTGCGATTCTGTTGTTTAAAGGCCTAGGCCTACGCGTCTTGGGTGATTTACGGGATCTGACGTATCTGCAGCTGCTGTTTGTTTTAACTATCATAATTTCTATTTATTTATTGATCAGCTGTGTCGGCTGAATCAGGGAATGTCGGAATGTGACTGACGTCTGCGACTCCGATTCTAATTAGGACTATCATTTCCTCGATTTGGATGTCGTCAATGGATGGCCATGCTTTATTAATCACTGGTTGTTGACTGACTTTGGACCTACTTAGCTATTAAGTGAGAATCCTGACGTTGTCTCCTACTGTTACTGTGTGCTTTGAACATGATGAGTAAAATCAGCCCGGACGTTGAGAAGGCGAATCCGCAGCATGGTGAGTACTATATTTCAATTTATCTGTTTGTCTGTAGTTTTTGGTAAAGAGTAGCATGCATGGCTTGGGGTGTCCATTTGCTAATAGTTGTGAGTCTGTGAGTGTCTGAGTGGCGTAGTGGAAACAGGTCTGCCTGTCACCACTGAGGTTATGGGTTCAATCTCCAGTTGGATGTTCAGGTATTCTGGTTTCCTTGTGCTACTTTTCACCTACTTTAGAGCCAATAATGCTCTAGGCCTTCATTTGGCAATGCCCAATTTCCATGCAGTCTGTGTGAGGGGGCTTGGATGAAATCAACAAGACATGAAAAACATCAGTATCACTTTCTTCCTCTGATCCTAGCATGTTTGATCTCTCATCTGGTGAGAAATCAACCTTGTTCCCTTGATTTCCACATGCACATGATGCAGTTCACTCAATATCTATGAATGTACCTGGAGGGACAAGGTTGCCAGGGTCTAAGTATTCTGGTTGATCAGGCAATGATGCTAATTACTTATCCTGCTATTAGGTGGTGTAACACTCTCTGGAGTTAATTTGATATGAGATTCAGATGTCGTAGGTGGTTAGTGCACGTTTTAGGAAAGCAAGTATTGCAAAATTTTAGCTGATATGTTATCTATGCAGTCTCAGATGGATGTTTGGGTCATATCCACATATTGGAGCCATACGGAAGATAACAAGTTAGGGTCTGTTCAGTACTGGTGGAAGTCCAAAAAGCTTTGCTTTTGGGTGGAATAAATGCAACATTTAGTTGAGCTACCCTCTCTACCTTACCATTCGGGCCTTTCAGTTAGCATCTTTTTCCCAACGTTCTAAGTGTGTTTTAGTTGTCCCCATGCAAGTGTCACCTGCACTTAACCAGTTATTTGGTGTGAAGGGTTTCATGCCAATAAGGACCTGCACCTGACTGGACGCTGCTGGAAGTGGTTGTACTAAAGATGTTAAAAATATTAAAGGGGCTGTGGGTTCGAGTCCAGTAGGAAGCTACATGTATATCTTTCACCTTATTATTTCATGCCCCAAAACATTAAACAATGCAATTTCGTCACACCATGAGTCCGAGAAGATGTCACAGCATGCCATCTAGGATGTCATGATACGCAAAAGAGGTGCAACTGCTCACAGTGCCTCCTAGTGGTTGTAGTTTGGTGGTTCATCATTGAAAGGCCTGCCGTAATCTTCAGCAGAAGGAGGAGGCTAGTTATCCTGAAGGTAGTATGTAANGGCCTCCAGGGGGCGTTTCGTGAAAAACTTCAAAGGGATATATTTTGATAATTGAGTGAGTTGTTGTGTTGAAACTTTGTACACATGTCCCTCTATGTTATAGCAACTTACAGACAGCATTTCGGTGAAATCTGATTCTTGACATTGCCACTAGGGGGCCAAAATGAAAATCACCAAAAGTGCTATTTCTCCCTAATTAGGTGACGGATCTTCATCTAATTTTGATTATGGGTATATCTGGTGAGGATACATAACATAGTACCCCAGTTTTTAATTTGACCTACTTTTCAAGGTCAGAGAGGTCAAAGTTCTACAAAAGTGACGAACCTGTCGCAGTTCGTCATTATTGCACCGAGCAACTTCATATCTTGCATAAATGTGTATTAGAGGGGTACCTTCAAAAATACCAAGTTTCGGCCTGATTGGACATCCAATATGGCCGCCAGGTGGCGTAACCTGAAAATCATCTAAGTGCTATAACTTGGGAACGGCTTGACCCAGAGTGCTCAAACTTGATATTTAGCTCCCTCTGGATGGCCTTTAAGTGCATGTCAAATTTTGGCCTGGTTTGATTTCCAATATGGCCGCCAGGTGGCATAACATGAAAATCATCAAAGTGCTATAACTCGGGAATGACTTGACCCAGAGTGCTCAAATGTGCTATGTGGCTCTCTCGAGATGACGTTCATGTGCATGTGAAGTTTTGGCCTGATCGGACATCCAGTATGGTCGCCATGGCATGTTTGTACTTAAGATATGGTTTAAGTGGGATTGCTGATGATGCCTGCCAGTACCACTGTGCTGTCAAGCCAAGCGGGCACAGTGCCATTGGCACTATTTTTGGTAAAGAGTAGCATGCATGGCTTGGGGTGTCCATTCGCTTCGTTGTGAGGCTGTGAGTGTCTGAGTAGCCTATAGTGGATGTTCAGGCATTCTGGTTTTCTCCTGCTACTTTTCACCTACTTTAGAGCCAATAATGCTCTAGGCCTTCATTTGGCAAGGCCCAATTTCCATGCAGTCTGTGTGAGGGGGCTTGGATGAAATCAACAAGACATGAAAAACATCAGTATCACTTTCTTCCTCTGATCAAGCATGTTTGATCTCTCATCTGGTGAGAAATCAACCTTGTTCCCTTGATTTCCACATTTACATGATGCAGTACACTCAATATCTATGAATGTACCTGGAGGGACAAGGTTGCCAGGGTCTAAGTATTCTGGTTGATCAGGCAATGATGCTAATTACTTATCCTGCTAGTATTAGGTGGTGTAACATTTTCTAGTTAATTTGACATGAGATTCAGATGTCGTAGGTGGTTAGTGCACGTTTTAGGAAACCAAGTATTGCAAAATTTTAGCTGATATGTTATCTATGCAGTCTCAGATGGATAAGTTGCTTTTAACAATGTTTGGGTCATATCCACATTGGAGCCATACGGAAGATAACAAGTTAGGGTCTGTTCAGTACTGGTGGAAGTCCAAAAAGCTTTGCTTTTGGGTGGAATAAATGCAACATTTAGTTGAGCTACTCTCTCTACCTTACCATTCGGGCCTTTCAGTTAGCATCTTTTTCCCAACGTTCCAAGTGTGTTTTAGTTGTCCCCATGAAAGTGTCACCTGCACTTAACCAGTTATTTGGTGTGAAGGGTTTCATGCTAATAAGGACCTGCACCTGACTGGACGCTGCTGGGCGTGGTTGTACTAAAGATGTTAAAAATATTAAAGGGGCTGTGGGTTCGAGTCCAGTAGGAATTCATGCCCCAAAACATTAAACAATGCAATTTCGTCACACCATGAGTCCGAGAAGATGTCACAGCATCTAGGATGTCATGATACGCAAAAGAGGTGCAACTGCTCAAAGTGCCTCCTAGTGGCTGTAGTTTGCTAGTTCATCATTGAAAGGCCTGCCGTAATCTTCAGCAGAAGGAGGAGGCTAGTTATCCTGAAAGGTGTAGAACCCTTTGATAAGCTAAACTAGCAGCAGATCACTATCAGGGATGAAGGGCTCTTGTCAGCTTCAGGGGGGATATTGTCTACATCAGTAGGTAGAGCTGGGGGGATAATCATTAGTAAGGGGCAGAAAGGTGGAAAGGGTCAGGTATTAGGAATATTCGGGATGATGTGGAGGCTATCAGTCAGTACAGACACAATGATAAATTTTTGAGAGGGGTGAGATGATGTTGCGCAAGAGGTGCAGATGAAATTTAATTGTGAAGATGATCACACCGGAGCAAACGTTTGTGCATCTAGGCCTATGTTTTTCGAAGGACAAGCCCTAAATGTTATAACATTTTTAGGACTGCCAATGGGTTGGGATGAACCAATTGGATGAACCAGTCAGAGGCAGAATTCGCAGAGGCAGTGCCTGTCCTCGTCTAGCCAAGCGTTATGAGGGCAGGGGATCAGTCTACTACTTGGGCCAGGCAAATTATGATCCTCCCTTATGCATATCAAAATTATGCAGGATTCATCCAAAGCCTGTCTTAAATTCATTAATTTCACCACCTTGCCTCATGGGCGATCCAGCATGAATACGATGAATAAAGCAGTATTTGAAATATTTAGTCCGTGCACGCAGCAATCAGAGTAATCATCTCAACAGCCAGATTAATCAGCTGTTGACATATTAATCATTAGCTTAATGAAAAGATTCTATAATTACGCACCAAATTCATAATTCACTTTGTTTGCATTTTTCATAGGACATAAAATAGCACTTTCTGATTCAATTACCGGTACCGTAGGTCTTCGGTGTTCGGACTTCTTGATGTGAGTCGTTTCCACATTCTGATTAAATTCTCTATCGGGTGGGCCTAAAAAATGAACACTATTTTCTGGACTGTAACTTTCACAATTTTGTGCACATGTACATGTAACACTCGTAGCGATTTTGCGTAATTTGCAACAACTTCTCTGAAATTGCACTGCCAGTGATGAGGCTTCCACGCCGTCTGGGTTTGGCGATGCTGCATTCACGATGTGTGGTATGTCTCGACATTGAATATTTATCAGAAATTGCTGTTTTTCACTGATTTTCACCAAAAACTCCGACGTCACAATCCTAAGCCAGCAAAGGCCATGTTTACACCTGACTGTTCCAAGGTTTCTCATTTTATTCCTCTGGGTCAGACAACACCCTTGCCAGTAACTACTCATCAAAAGTCCGTGATTCTCATCCATATCATCCATTGTCGACCAATCCATAATTATGGCAGGTAACTAGTCGGCAATACCAGGTATTGTTGTGATTTATTGCCTGTGCGTTGGGGGCGTAATTCCCGCCGACCAAGACGTATTTCTATCCAACTCCTCCTCTGTTTATTGTGAATGCGCAATGCAGCGTCAAACTTAACGACTTGTGCCCGTTGATTGTACTTTTCATATGGTCGTGTGGCCTTATTATTTGTAATTATGATCGTATCGCTGATGTTGCTATTGTGCTGCTATGAGAATTCGTTGCATAAGAAATGCCTGATTTTGGCAAGGCTTTGTTTAACCGAGGATGCTGGGTATAGATGAGAGAGGAGATGATGAAGATGATGATGGATGGATGTGTCATTATATCAATGAAAAGGAGCTCTTATAAGTTCACCAGTTTCTTTTATGGTTAGTGTTTCAGCCGGAAACTCAAAAGGCCGGGAAGAAAAGGGAGCTGTTACAAATGGTACAGCATGGAATCATGCTTGTAAAAAATGGTATAAATGCATTGATGAGCATGGAGAAAAAAACACTGGGTATCAACCTCTCAGAAAAAAGCAGGGGTCAATCCATTCTCGCTGCAATACTTTTGTCTTGTTTTTGGCGGAGTTGTCCACAAAGGTTTGGCATTTTGGCCTTGAGACCTGTGTGATTGGTGTAAATTCTAGGGGCTCAGCCATTGGTCAATACTATTGAATAAAATCAAATGATACCAGTATACCAGTACAATGTACGTACTTCGTATATTTTTTCAGGAGGCGGGGTCTAGTATTGGTATGAGGTTCTGGAAGGGCCCTAACAAACGAATCGTGAGTGTGGTCCAGAGAAAGATCGGTGACTGACACTGCTTAGGTTCTGGGGCCGAGCTGTGGTGAGATCTGCTCTTCATCTGATAGAGAGGGTGACTCTCTTTGATGGCGCAGGTTTTCTCTGGGCTCTCTGGTTTCCTCCTGCTGCACCTGAAGTTCGCCTAGTGCTGTCTATCGAGCCAATAATGCTGTATTTGGAGCTCGGTGCTCTATTCAAGATTTTTCAAAACGATTCGAGAGTATCATGTCATTCAGTCTGATTCCTTGACCAGCGGCCTTCACCGAGTAGTGTTGGCCTCACAAACAATGCAAAAGAAACTGTAATCACAAATAAATTACATCGCGCATCCTAGTCGTGACCCGGACATTATTACTACCCATTTCCCCCAAATCATCGGCCACTGACTTGGCGTTAGCAACAGTCTTCCTTTCAATCTGAATGTCCTATTACGTCGGCCATAAATCACGTCGCGAGACAGCCGCGCTACTGTTTTACCTCCACCCAATACAACAGTGTTTACACACTCACACAGGAAATTAACTGATTGTTAATGGCGGACTAACGAAGTTGGCTACTGATATGCCCGTCAAAGATCCCGGCGAAGAATGCGCCGCATTACTCCGGAGCACCTCTTTTTAATTAAAGATCCTTATCTTCAGCGCATGTGCGGAAATGGCATGGAACTTCAAAGAGAAATCATTTCTAAATTAAAGATGACTATCGCGTTCCAGCATGGCAGTCTGACACTCCATCATGGCTGACAACCAGCCCAGCACTGGATCAAGTCAAATGACTTAAAGATGTATTGGCCCGTTGAATCTGGCAATCAAACGCTGTGATTGAAGCACAAAAGCTTGACTCACGATGCTGATTTGTAGTCAGTGGCATTTGATGAATGGTGGTCCCGTGGGACTTTGGCATGCCGTTGGAGAAAATCTATGAAAAATGGTACCTACTTTTTCAATTAAATGGTGTTGGTATTGGGAAGTTGCATGAACAGCTCATTGCCGTTATGAGCTGCTTGTCCCACAAAAAGAAAATCCCTCCAATCGACTCACACCTTGAATCATCCTGACCCCCCACACACTTTGGCGTGTTTGGTGTATATTTCTATCAATTAATAGAGGGTGTTAAAAAAGGAATAGTGAGGCCCGTATTGCAAGAACTTTCATTTCTAAACCTCCATCACTTCATAAATAACCTACGTCCAATATCAGTCTTGCACAAGAAACCCCAATTTCTCTGTGAAATTCAGAAAAAGATCAGTGCATGAAAGGTCAACTTATTATCACTCAGTAATTGATTTAATTGATCAGTAAAAATCAATAGCAATTTATACAGATTAATAGATTATGATTATGTTATAAGAAGTTGAGACTGATCCTGTCGTTTCATTAAATTATTACAAATAATCAATAAAATGTTCAATAAAACCTATCAATGGTGTGAGACTAGGTCCTCGACATGCTGAGATTCTAATGGGACTTTTGATTATATTTAATGTTAGTTCATTTCATCAGGTTTTTGCTATCCTGTGGTTGTTGACCCATGCTGTTTCAAATCGGACCGTAAGTTAAAAAGTCTTCTTATCCTGTTAAACCTTCGACCTTTTCGTCGAAAGATTTTGGAATGGAAAAAATTGGTGTATTGAGGAAATAAGAAGCCTGACTATAATGTCTGATACCTGTCATAGAAGTCAAATTTGTTATCAAATTTTCTGAATGATGGGAGCTCAACTTCCTGTCCTACGACAGTCTCGTTGATGGCACAGTTGCTGCACAACCTCCCAAATTGATGCAGGGGACCGAATTTAGCAAGTGGCAACGAAATTACCATTGAAAAGGCTTTAAGTGGAGAGCTTCTATCGTCAAAGTCAAATGCACCGGTCACCCATCCACTCGCTAACTGTGCTCAACGTTGCTTACTTCAACCTTGGAGGCCAATGTGCCAACCACACTAGGCATGAAGGAAATCCTCCATGGCCGGTTGCATGGTTAGGCTGTGCCATATAACTGGCATGAGTGGCATTATAAATGACATTATCGTGAAAAAAAGCTTTTCAAATTCAGTATTTTCCTTGGAACATTTTGGCAGCAGGCCTTGGGCTGCTGTAAATCATCTACAAGCAAGAAATTTCAGTGGAACACAGCTAAGAGAAAATCACATCAGTGCATGGATTGACCTTAATAGATACGGATGCGTTGGCCATCTTGCATCTTGTGATCTGAATGCATTTCTTACAGCATGATAAATCCATCCATGCAGTTCACGTTTCATAATGGCAGAATTTGCACGTAATGTATGAGGATATCCCAACTTCATTTCATCTTATTTTCCACATGACGGAGGCTATTCATATTCGATGGGGCGCTTTGCTTCTCCTCGCCGCGTATCACCTCTCGTGAAATATTCATCATTGCAATCACAATGTTAATGCAAGAATAATAAGACGGCCAAGGGTCACTGCTGTGGCTCGGAGAGCGAACCAATTTGCGGCCATTGTGAAGGAATGACTTGCATGCCGACTTGTACATGACAACAAGTGAATAGTAGGTGGAAACAGCAACACCTATCCCCTCTGCCAGGCTTTCGATTACATGTCCATCAAGTTGATTACATCCTCCATGATTTAGCCTCAGTATGGGCACCCAGCACTCAGTTTTGGTTGATTTGGGTGCATCTTTGAAGCCCAGTTATCAAAAAGAAATGCAAGTAAAATTTCAGCTAGTTTCTGGATCCAAGCACCCACTGTAGTTCCCATGTGGCACTGAATGTCGTCTTGACTTTCTCCTAAATAGAAGAGTCCTGATGGCCTAGTAGTTATCATGTGTGCTAAAGCAAATGGCAGGTCCCGGGGTTCGAATCCAGTCCAATGGGCCATGATGGATTAACCATCCCCTGGCTCTTCATGTCCGTTGCATGGAACCTTATAAGCCATGGTGCTTTGTAGGCCGACCCTGGGCAAGTAAAAGACCCCACCCAAGTAAGGAACATGAGTAGTTTAAGATGGTGTCTTCCATACTTACCATGACAAATAATGCCTTGGCTTCGGCCCTGATGGAAGTACAATACAATACTCGGTGAATTGTCCAGGTTTAGCCCTAAAGTTTGATGTATTTCTTCCTGAAAAGTATTTGATTTGCCCCTAGAAAAGCCAATATGAGAGGGTGAATGAAATTCTCATTTGAATCACATCCCTTCCTGTGAAGATAAAGTCATGATGAACCAGTATTTAATGACATCTGTGGGATTACCCACGGAGCAAATTTCAGTAATTTTTCAAACTTCGTTTTAAAAAAGCCAACAAGAGTGAAGTGAGTAATTTTAATGTACAGTCTTTGATAAGTTGTTGATGAATATGTATTTAATGGCACATGGCATCCAAATTATTTTTGATTCATCCCAACCTGGCTGTAGTTTATTATACAGATATGTACAATCAGTGGGTGAATTTCATAGGTGATTAGGATGACTTGAAATGGAATTGAAACCCAGCAGGTTTCATCCCAAGTTGCACGATCAGCAACACATGAATAAGTCAAATTGTACTGATGGTTCTAGGTTTCTTAGGGTGAATTGGAGATCACTTTTGTGTGATGAAATTCTCAGAACCGATATCTCTTTGGGGACACCTTCTGTTTTGACATTTTGACGAATGTTGAAAAACTTAATTTTGATTTCCTTGTCCAAAACTCATCATTCATATCAAAGAATATCATTTAAAATGAAATAAATTTTACTGAGTGGAATAAAAAGCTTTGAGATAACCACAACTTGCTATCTACAAAATCCTTCTTTTCAAAATATCAAAACTGTAATGCTTTTATATTAGGAAAAGATAAAGGTTCCGTTTGGTGAGATTTCAGTTGATAAATGAGCTTTAAATGCAAAATGGTTTGGAATCGGTTTTTGTTTTATGATAACCCTAATGACTGCGAGGGAGTGGTTCACATTTTATGATAACCCAAACATCTGCAATTGTAGTTTTTGCCTAATTATCTGATAATCCCGGCATTTGTTAGGTGTGATTGATATTTATTTGCATTTGATAACCCAGTTTTTCAGTGCCATACGGTAGTCCATTTCTGATAACTTTCATGCCTTCTAGGGTGTGGTCCCTTCATGATAAATTGCTTACAAAATGAAAGGTTACCAAGACCATGGAATAAACACCACAGTCCCCCCCCCACAGCAGTTAGTTTGGATTACACCAGAAAGTATGCTCAGAAGTCCCTTTCTTGTAGGCTACATGGATAGGATATCTTATGCAAAACTTGTCTACAAAACTTGTCTACAAGTACAAGTATCAGTCTAGGTCTCAACTTCCACATTACCAACAAAGTGCCATAACCGAGTCACCTGATATACCGAATAACTGCCCCCAACCTATAACAACCATTAGAACAGCAAGCATATTCGTGCTATATCTCTCAAAGTCAAGGAGTGTGATAAATTGGAGTTACACTGTTGTAAAAACCAGATTAATTCTGCTAATTTGTTGTGATTTCTTCATATCATCACATCCCTCGATCGACGCCAGTTGCATCCTCGCATCCACATCCAAAGATGACAGGCTAACAGATCTCCAACAACAAAAGAGGTAATTTCGTCATAGAAACTACCCAGTATACTTTGAGACGTAGCCAATTTGTCCCGTCATTATGAAGCTTATCGCGATGAAGAAACACTTATTTAGCAACGGCTGGAGAAAAAACGTAAATTCTCCCATTATGCATCCGAAGATAGTCTAATTTTGCTAATTATACTTGTCGCAAGTTGGAATAATTCTGCTAATGATCCGATTGGTAGAATATCTACTTGTGTTCATTTCTTTGTAGTTAATGCGCAGGCAGCTACTGTCATAATAAACGTGGAGGATATGCAATTAGGCGTATGCACCGTGAACGGCTAGCCTCCTTTTGGAGTTGGTGTTCCTTTAGCAACAGGCGACTGTTCGACTGATCGTGACTGTACCTTGGTGCTTCAGGGAGTCTTTTCTACCAGTACAGGATGATGAGAAAGGCGAAAACCACAATAGACTTTGTGGCAGCTTGGGTGTCTTCGGTTGGCCTGCTTGGATGGCAGTTCTCCTTAGAGTGTACATGTACTTTGGCCGAGGAGTTTGGTCAGGTGACATTTTGACAGGTGTAATATTTGTCAGCCCGACTTGGTAGTGAGGCAGGATCGCTGTCGGTGTTGTCCTTCATGCAGTGCTCTAGAAACACCTTCAAAAGCTGTGTCAAATCAGTGGTGAGGGCAGGAAGTACAGCTCAGTGTAAAGAGATAACAAGACCCACAGAAAGGTGTCTTAAAGCGTGGGGCATTTCCTGGTGTAAGACTTATTTAGAAGAGTGCACCATGACAACTGCCTTGTCCTGTGATTGGTTACTCGCCAAGTGTCACAATCTGATCGGCTGTCTGTGCCCCTTGAAAAATAGATGGGCATCTAGAAATTTCTCATTAACATTTTGCTCCAAGTCCAATGGAAACATATTATTGTCTGCTTTTGATCTACCTTCCAATTGCCTGGTTCGTATGTTGTCAAATTCTTGTTTTTTTTCAGTTCCCACTAAAAGCCTATCTGGTGACCAAACTCGAATTTCATGACCAATCACATGCTTTGATTTGCCTACCAGATAAGTGTGCACGCACAAAATCTCTGTTGAAACCAAGGTGGCAAGGGCTGTCAAATGTCAGTACCCCTTGAGTGGTCATCCTACGTCAGTACCCCTTGAGTGGTCATCCTATGTCAGTACCCCTTGAGTGGTCGTCCTACGCCAGTACCCCTTGAGTGGTCATCCTATGACAGTACCCCTTGAGTGGTCGCCCTACGTCAGTACCCCTTGAGTGGTCATCCTATGACAGTACCCCTTGAGTGGTCGCCCTACGTCAGTACCCCTTGAGTGGTCATCCTACGTCAGTACCCCTTGAGTGGTCATCCTACGTCAGTATTCTTTGAGTGGTCATCCTACGTCAGTACCCCTTGAGTGGTCATCCTACGTCAGTATTCTTTGAGTGGTCATCCTATGTCAGTACCCCGTCAAGTGGTCATCCTTCGTTTTGCTGCAAGCTGTGGCAGTTCTTGTAGCATCTATATTTACCTATAGGACCCACTGGGGACGAGTATGTCTGTAGGAGCTGTGCCCTGTACATTTCAAATTTCATGTACATGACAAGGCTACGTATCCATCCCATGTTGGAGAATTCAAACTCACTTTTGTATCCCTTGGTGCCTAATTTGATATTTTGCACTTAACCTGTCCCACCATTTATTGCCATTATCACCACCTATGATTTTTTTGCCGGGTGATATTCATTTGAATAAAAGGGTTTTTATAGCGGTCAGTGGCGTTCATTTGATTATCCCCACTTTGTTGGCGTGTGAGAGGTCCCATGGCCCATGACTGATCCTACACAGTGCCCGATTATTGTATTTTAATGGCTACACAATGCTGGCGATGACTCAGGACAGGTGTGCTGGACCGTATCAAAAGTGGGAACGTTTTTCTGCTCGAGATCAAGGCGTGATGCTGGAAGTTTAAACTTGTTTGAGAGTCGGGTCACAGTGTCCCACGGAAGGACCCCAATCAGGGCTAGTCACAGTTCGAATTTCTTGTTGGTGACTGGAGACAATGAATCCGGAATAAGATGGTTTGACCGGGAAATGAAATAAGCTCATCAAATGCACTCATAACATATGCGATGAGTTCCAGTTTCAATTTGTAAATCACTTGCCTGACTATGAATTCAATCTGTTTCAAACTCCCTAGTGATTGGTTGTGAGTAGGCTATTTTCAAGACCACTGGTTTGGGATGACGTGCGGGAGGGAGGGCTCCTGCATCATGCCAGATAACGGATGCGTATGATTACGCCATGGTTGGTGAAATGTTCAAAATTGATGCTTGAACTTCATTTTGATGCACCCGATCAATAACAGTGTATAAGGGGGACAGGGTGGGACACTTATAGACTACCCTGGCATAGACAGACAAGTACAAAAATTTTGGTTTAGGTCTCATTTCAAGGGACTGGAAAGAGCCCAGAATATATCTTCTTTGAAACCCTGCTACATCGGAACATCTGCTAGCAAATCTGGGTTCTCCTGCATTCGGACCCACGAGCTCTGTTGCCTAGTAGACCAACAGTTCACCGAGCTTTGCAGGTCTTCAAAAGCTTTTCCAAGGAGGGTCAAAGGTGTGATCTCATGAAAGGGTTGCCTTGGTGTTCCTGGCATGATGTATGGTGGGTTCAACGTGGTGGGTTGGTGGAGGTGTAATATTGTAAAGCTGCTCTGTGGGTGTAGTCGTAATAATTATCACCAAATCAAAGCTGCCATCAGTCACAAATTTTGCAAGATCATTTGGGGGCGGGCGGGTGGAACGAGGCTGTGGAACATTTGAACCACCGAAATGTCGCTGTGTAAAATCCCAAGTAGAAGTAATTATGGACGACAGGTCTGCTGTTTAGGGGAAATTTTCCTTTGTTCGATGACAGCCTCTGATGATACTAATTATCCTCTGGTTATGACAGGACAAGTGGTCCATGGAAGAATTAATTAGATGCTTTGTGACGTTTACAGGTTTCGTTCCAAATAGGCTGTTACTTAATCATTACTAGGTCTTCTACTTCGAGTCTTCTGCAGTCGCGAACTCACTTACGGTACTGGTACCAACTTAAGTTGTCTAAATCCCTGATGCATTGAGAGCCCACTTCTAGCATCAATAGATAGTCAAGGATGCATGAAACTTGTGGAACTTCTTTTGAGTGTGTTTCGGTCGAACTTGGACAAAACATCCTGTGCATTTTGAACAAACGCTGTGTTATCATCAGCATCTGGAACTGAACATTTGACAAAACATTTCCTTAACAACCAAACGCATCTCTTTTGAACCAGTTCAAGTCACATGTGCACCTCCCCAATGCAAATTGAATAGGAGACCCATTACCCCAAGACAAAGGACGGCATGCCCTATGGTATTTTTCCAAAATTAACGCCTCGTAGAGCGCTACCACAAAGAAAGGAAGGGTAGAGATGATAATCGAATGATCTGAAAATTTCCTTGAATGCCATTGTCCAACACCACTCGGCGTATGCACGGTCACAACAAACCCGTAATAACAGACCTCGTCCTAATTATTCGATTTCACGGGTGTCGCTTAATTGGTTTGCATTAAGGTGTTCCTAAATAAAGTTATTATGTTAATGCATCTTTAGAAAAGAGTTAATTGGATTCAATTAAGACGGGTCTGTTGAATTCTGATAAGACACCACGTAGGATAACGCCTGGGTAATGAGTTACCTGCTTAAGGATAGATTGTCCCCAAATCTGATAAACCTCATGTATTGTCCGATGTGAAGACAAGTAGATCCGGTAACTTTATTTGTACCAGGAACAAAAGGGTTCACATGATGTCCCCAGGCTCTGATCCGAGGGGGCATCCCGAAAAAATTTTCTGCAGGAAATTTTTTTCAGGTGTATCAATTGTGTTACTTATTGTCCTTGCTGTCAAGTGATTCAGTCCAAAAGAAGACCTCTGGCTCGTCCCTAGGCTCACACTCTTGGCCTTAGTCCTGGTCCACCCTGTTGAATTCATCTTCCTTGGCTGGAAACGTACCTTGGGGATCATGATGGTTCTTCCTGCAAGTCTGACAAACATCCAACATTTGCACTTGCAAAATAGGCCATTTCTGCTACAGTGACTGCGTCAGAGAGCTAATACGGACAATGTTGGAGCACATATTTTGTTCCTCTATTGCCCCTGCGAGTTCTGCTTCAACCAGACCTGTGCCTGGTACAAGACGATGCCCCATTTTGAGTTCTTTGCTTTGTCTCCACAGCACCGGTTTATTTTCAGCAAGGTTGGGGGGGGGCCAAAGAAGCCCCAACTCTCCGTTCCAGGCAGAGAAGTCTCCATGAGCTCGCAACGGCAAAGGAAGAATGAGATTGATACCCAAAGGCTGACATCTACGTCAGGCATAGTCAGTTAGGGCCCTTTTCTGCAGCCATTCTTGTCTCTAATTCACGTCCCGAGATGCTTAAGTAGGGTGCACTTGCAGGTCTCGCGGCCTCTTCAAATTTCCTGGATGGACGGATCCCTCAAGGTGTGTGGGAAGCTGTAATAGATACGATGAACAAATAAACTGAAAAAAGTTCATATCGTTTCTCGGCATTGTTCCTGAATAATTACTGTGAAGAATCAATCCACTGCTAGGTTGCTACCCTGAGGAGATGATGAAGATGATGATGGATGGATGTGTCATTATATCAATGAAAAGGAGCTCTTATAAGTTCACCAGTTTCTTTTATGGTTAGCGTTTCAGCCGGAAACGCAAAAGGCCGGGAAGAAAAGGGAGCTGTTACAAATGGTACAGCATGGAATCATGCTTGTAAAAAATGGTATAAATGCATTGATGAGCATGGAGAAAAAAACACTGGGTATCAACCTCTCAGAAAAAAGCAGGGGTCAATCCATTCTCGCTGCAATACTTTTGTCTTGTTTTTGGCGGAGTTATCCACAAAGGTTTGGCATTTTGGCCTTGAGACCTGTGTGATTGGTGTAAATTCTAGGGGCTCAGCCATTGGTCAATACTATTGAATAAAATCAAAGTACAATGTACGTACTTCGTATATTTTTTCAGGAGGCGGGGTCTAGTATTGGTATGAGGTTCTGGAAGGGCCCTAAAAACAAATCGTGAGTGTGGCCCTGAGTGGAAAGATCCATGCCCGTCACCGCTTAGGTTCTGGGCCGAGCTGTGGTCAGATCTGCTCTTCATCTGATAGAGAGGGTGACTCTCTTTGATGGCGCAGGTTTTCTCTGGGCACTCTGGTTTCCTCCTGCTGTACCTGAAGTCACCCAGTGCTGTCTATCGAGCTATGCCGTATTTGGAGCTCGGCGTTGTATTCAATATTTTTCAGAACGATTCGAAAGTATCATGTCATTCGGTCTGATTGACCAGCAGCCTTCACCGAGTAGTGTTGGCCTCACAAACAATGCAAAAGAAACTGTAATCACAAATAAATTACATCGCGCATCCTAGTCGTGACCCGGACATTATTACTACCCATTTCCCCCAAATCATCGGCCACCGACTTGGCGTTAGCAACAGTCTTCCTTTCAATCTGAATGTCCTATTACGTCGGCCATAAATCACGTCGCGAGACAGCCGCGCTACTGTTTTACCTCCACCCAATACAACAGTGTTTACACACTCACACAGGAAATTAACTGATTGTTAATGGCGGACTAACGAAGTTGGCTACTGATATGCCCGTCAAAGATCCCGGCGAAGAATGCGCCGCATTACTCCGGAGCACCTCTTTTTAATTAAAGATCCTTATCTTCAGCGCATGTGCGGAAATGGCATGGAACTTCAAAGAGAAATCATTTCTAAATTAAAGATGACTATCGCGTTCCAGCATGGCAGTCTGACACTCCATCATGGCTGACAACCAGCCCAGCACTGGATCAAGTCAAATGACTTAAAGATGTATTGGCCCGTTGAATCTGGCAATCAAACGCTGTGATTGAAGCACAAAAGCTTGACTCACGATGCTGATTTGTAGTCAGTGGCATTTGATGAATGGTGGTCCCGTGGGACTTTGGCATGCCGTTGGAGAAAATCTATGAAAAATGGTACCTACTTTTTCAATTAAATGGTGTTGGTATTGGGAAGTTGCATGAACAGCTCATTGCCGTTATGAGCTGCTTGTCCCACAAAAAGAAAATCCCTCCAATCGACTCACACCTTGAATCATCCTGACCCCCCACACACTTTGGCGTGTTTGGTGTATATTTCTATCAATTAATAGAGGGTGTTAAAAAAGGAATAGTGAGGCCCGTATTGCAAGAACTTTCATTTCTAAACCTCCATCACTTCATAAATAACCTACGTCCAATATCAGTCTTGCACAAGAAACCCCAATTTCTCTGTGAAATTCAGAAAAAGATCAGTGCATGAAAGGTCAACTTATTATCACTCAGTAATTGATTTAATTGATTAGTAAAAATCAATAGCAATTTATACAGTGATTAATAGATTATGATTATGTTATAAGAAGTTGAGACTGATCCTGTCGTTTCATTAAATTATTACAAATAATCAATAAAATGTTCAATAAAACCTATCAATGGTGTGAGACTAGGTCCTCGACATGCTGAGATTCTAATGGGACTTTTGATTATATTTAATGTTAGTTCATTTCATCAGCTTTTTGCTATCCTGTGGTTGTTGACCCATGCTGTTTCAAATCGGACCGTAAGTTAAAAAGTCTTCTTATCCTGTTAAACTTCGACCTTTTCGTCGAAAGATTTTGGAATGGAAAAAATTGGTGTATTGATGAAATAAGAAGCCTGACTATAATGCCTGATACCTGTCATAGAAGTCAAATTTTTTATCAAATTTTCTGAATGATGGGAGCTCAACTTCCTGTCCTACGACAGTCTCGTTGATGGCACAGTTGCTGCACAACCTCCCAAGTTGATGCAGGGGACCGAAATTAGCAAGTGGCAACGAAATTACCATTGAAAAGGCTTTAAGTGGAGAGCTTCTATCTTGCATCAAAGTCAAATGCACCGGTCACCCATCCACATGCTAACTGTGCTCAACGTTGCTTACTTCAACCTTGGAGGCCAATGTGCCAACCACACTAGGCCATGAAGGAAATCCTCCATGGCCGGTTGGTTAGGCTGTGCCATAACTGGCATGAGTGGCGTTATAAATGACATTATCGTGAAAAAAAGCTTTTCAAATTCAGTATTTTCCTTGGAACATTTTGGCAGCAGGCCTTGGGCTGCTGTAAATCATCTACAAGCAAGAAATTTCAGTGGAACACAGCTAAGAGAAAATCACATCAGTGGATTGCACCTTAATAGATACGGATGCGTTGGCCATCTTGCATCTTGTGATCTGAATGCATTTCTCACGGCATGATAAATCCATCCATGCAGTTCACGTTTCATAATGGCAGAATTTGTATGAGGATATCCCAACTTCATTTCATCTTATTTTCCACATGACGGAGGCTATTCATATTCGATGGGGCGCTTTGCTTCTCCTCGCCGCGTATCACCTCTCGTGAAATATTCATCATTGCAATCACAATGTTAATGCAAGAATAATAAGACGGCCAAGGGTCACTGCTGTGGCTCGGAGAGCGAACCAATTTGCGGCCATTGTGAAGGAATGACTTGCATGCCGACTTGTACATGACAACAAGTGAATAGTAGGTGGAAACAGCAACACCTATCCCCTCTGCCAGGCTTTCGATTACATGTCCATCAAGTTGATTACATCCTCCATGATTTAGCCTCAGTATGGGCACCCGGCACTCAGTTTTGGTTGATTTGGGTGCATCTTTGAAGCCCAGTTATCAAAAAGGAATGCAAGTAAAATTTCAGCTAGTTTCTGGATCCAAGCACCCACTGTAGTTCCCATGTGGCACTGAATGTCTTGACTTTCTCCTAAATAGAAGAGTCCTGATGGCCTAGTAGTTATCATGTGTGCTAAAGCAAATGGCAGGTCCCGGGGTTCGAATCCAGTCCAATGGGCCATGATGGATTAACCATCCCCTGGCTCTTCATGTCCGTTGCATGGAACCTTATAAGCCATGGTGCTTTGTAGGCCGACCCTGGGCAAGTAAAAGACCCCACCCAAGTAAGGAACANAGTCACCTGATATACCGAATAACTGCCCCCAACCTGTGACAACCATTAGAACAGCAAGCATATTCGTGCGATATATCGTGAAGTCAAGGAGTGTGATAAATTGGAGTTATACTGTTGTAAAAACCAGATTCTGCTAATTCTGCTAATTTGTTGTGATTTCTTCATATCATCACATCCCTCGATCGACGCCAGTTGCATCCTCGCATCCACATCCAAAGATGACAGGCTAACAGATCTCCAACAACAAAAGAGGTAATTTCGTCATAGAAACTACCCAGTATACTTTGAGACGTAGCCAATTTGTCCCGTCATTATGAAGCTTATCGCGATGAAGAAACACTTATTTAGCAACGGCCGGAGAAAAAACGTAAATTCTCCCATTATGCATCCGAAGATAGTCTAATTTTGCTAATTATACTTGTCGCAAGTTGGAATAATTCTGCTAATGATCCGATTGGTAGAATATCTACTTGTGTTCATTTCTTTGTAGTTAATGCGCAGGCAGCTACTGTCATAATAAACGTGGAGGATACGCAATTAGGCGTATGCACCGTGAACGGCTAGCCTCCTTTTGGAGTTGGTGTTCCTTTAGCAACAGGCGACTGTTCGACTGATCGTGACTGTACCGTGGTGCTTCAGGGAGTCTTTTCTACCAGTACAGGACGACAAGAAAGGCAAACCACATTAGACTTTATTGCGACTTGGGTGTCTTTTGGTTGGCCTGCTTGGATGGCAATTCTCCTTTGAGTGTACATGTACTTTGGCCGAGGAGTTTGGTCAGGTCACATTTTGACAGGTGTAATATTTGTCAGCCTGACTTGGTAGTGAGGCAGGATCGCTGTCGGTGCTGTCCTTTGTGCAGTGCTCTAGAAACACCTTCAAAAGTTGTGTCAACCCAGTGGTGAGGGCAGGAGGTATGCTCTTAGCAGCTCAGTGTAAAGAGGTAACAAGACCCACAGAAAGGTGTCTTAAAGCGTGGGGCATTTCCTGGTGTAAGACTTACTTAGGAGAGTGCACCATGACAACTGCCTTGTCCTGTGATTGGTTAACTCGCCATGTGTCACAATCTGATCGGCTGTCTGTGCCCCTTGAAAAATAGATGGGCATCTAGAAATTTCTCATTAACATTTTGTTCCAAGTCCACTGGAAACATATTATCGTCGGCTTTTGATCCAGCTTCCAATTGCCTGGTTCGTATGTTGTCAAATTCTTGTTTTTTTCAGTTCCCACTAAAAGCCTATCTGGTGACCAAACTCGAATTTCATGACCAATCACATGCTTTGATTTGCCTACCAGATAAGTGTGCACGCACAAAATCTCTGTTGAAACCAAGATGGCAAGGGCTGTCAAATGTCAGTACCCCTTGAGTGGTCATCCTACGTCAGTACCCCTTGAGTGGTCATCCTACGTCAGCACCCCATCGAGTGGTCATCCTACGTCAGCACCCCTTGAGTGGTCATCCTACGTCAGCACCCCTTGAGTGGTCATCCTACGTCAGCACCCCATCGAGTGGTCATCCTACGTCAGCACCCTTGAGTGATCATCCTACGTCAGTACCCCATCGAGTGGTCATCCTACATCAGTACCCTTGAGTGGTCGTCCTATGTCAGTACCCTTGAGTGGTCATCCTACGTCAGTACCCCTTGAGTGGACATCCTACGTCAGTACCCCCTGAGTGGTCATCCTACATCAGTAGGCTGACCCCTTGAGTGGTCATCCTATGTCAGTACCCCGTCAAGTGGCCACCCTTTGTTTTGCTGCAAGTTGTGGCAGTGCTTGTAGCATCTATATTTACCTATAGGACCCACTGGGTACGAGTATGTCTGTAGGAGCTGTGCCCTGTACATTTCAGATTTCATGTACATGACAAGGCTACGTATCCATCCCATGTTGGAGAATTCAAACTCACTTTTGTATCCCTTGGTGCTTAATTTGATATTTTGCACTTAACCTGTCCCACCATTTATTGCCATTATCACCACCTATGATTTTTTTGCCGGGTGATATTCATTTGAATAAAAGGGTTTTTATAGCGGTCAGTGGCGTTCATTTGATTATCCCCACTTTGTTGGCGTGTGAGAGGTCCCATGGCCCATGACTGATCCTACACAGTGCCCGATTATTGTATTTTAATGGCTACACAATGCTGGCGATGACTCAGGACAGGTGTACTGGACCGTATCAAAAGCGGGAACGTTTTTCTGCTCGAGATCAAGGCGTGATGCTGGAAGTTTAAACTCGTTTGAGAGGCGGGTCACGGTGTCCCACGGAACGACCCCAATCGGGGATAGTCACAGTTCGAAATTCTTGTTGGTGACTGGCATGACTGGAGACAACGAATCCGGAATAAGATGTGGTTTAGACCGGGAAATGAAATAAGCTCATCAAATGCACTCATAACATATGCGATGAGTTCCAATCTCAATTTGTAAATCACTTGCCTAACTCTGAATTCAATCTGTTTCAAACTCCCCAGTGACTGGTTGTGAGTAGGCTATTTTCAAGACCACTGGTTTGGGATGACGTGCGGGAGGGAGGGCTCCTGCATCATGCCAGATAACGGATGCGTATGATTACGCCACGGTTGGTGAAATGTTCGAAACAAATTGATGCTGAACTTCATCTTGATGCACACCCGATCAGTTAACAGTGTATAAGGGGACAGGGTGGGACACTTATAGACTACCCTGGCATAGACAGACAAGTACAAAAATTTCGGATTAGGTCTCATTCCAAGGACTGGAAAGAGCCCAGAATATATCTTCTTTGAAACCCTGCTACATCGGAACATCTGCTAGCAAATCTGGGTTCTCCTGCATTCGGACCCACGAGCTCTGTTGCCTGGTAGACCAACAGTTCACCGAGCTTTGCAAATCTTCAAAAGCTTTTCCAAGGAGGGTCAAAGGTGTGATCTCGTGAAGGGTCGCCTTGATGTTCCTGGCATGATGTATGGTGGGTTCAACGTGGTGGGTTGGTGGAGGTGTAATATTGTAAAGCTGCTCTGTGGGTGTAGTCGTAATAATTATCACCACATCAAAGCTGCCATCAGTCACAAATTTTGCAAGATCATTTGGGGGCGGGCGGGTGGAACGAGGCTGTGGAACATTTGAACCATCGAAATGTCGCTGTGTAAAATCCCAAGTAGAAGTAATTATGGACGACAGGTCTGCTGTTTAGGGGAAATTTTCCTTTGTTCAATGACAGCCTCTGATGATACTAATTATCCTCTGGTTATGACAGGACAAGTGGTCCATGGAAGAATTAATTAGATGCTTTGTGACGTTTACAGGTTTCGTTCCAAATAGGCTGTTACTTAATCATTACTAGGTCTTCTACTTCCGAGTCTTCCGCAGTCGCGAACTCACTTACGGTACCGGTACCAACTTAAGTTGTCTAAATCCCTCATGCATTGAGAGCCCACTTCCATCATCAATAGATAGTCAAGGATGCATGAAACTTGTGGAACATCTTTTGAGTGTGTTTCGGTCGAACTTGGACAAAACATCCTGTGCATTTTGAACAAACGCTGTGTTATCATCAGCATCTGGAACTGAACATTTGACAAACTCACATTTCCTTAACAACCAAACGCATCTCTTTTGAACCAGTTCAAGTCACATGTGCACCTCCCCAATGCAAATTGAATGGGAGACCCATTACCCCAAGACAAAGGACGGCATGCCCTATGGTATTTTTCCAAAATTAACGCCTCGTAGAGCGCTACCACAAAGAAAGGAAGGGTAGAGATGATAATCGAATGATCTGAAAATTTCCTTGAACACCCATTGTCCAACACCACTCGGCGTATGCACGGTCACAACAAACCCGTAATAACAGACCTCGTCCTAATTATTCGATTTCACGGGTGTCGCTTAATTGGTTTGCATTAAGGTGTTCCTAAATAAAGTTATTATGTTAATGCATCTTTAGAAAAGAGTTAATTGGATTCAATTAAGACGGGTCTGTTGAATTCTGATAAGACACCACGTAGGATAACGCCTGGGTAATGAGTTACCTGCTTAAGGATAGATTGTCCCCAAATCTGATAAACCTCATGTATTGTCCGATGTGAAGACAAGTAGATCCGGTAACTTTATTTGTACCAGGAACAAAAGGGTTCACATGATGTCCCCAGGCTCTGATCCGAGGGGGCATCCCGAAAAAAATTTTCTGCAGGAAATTTTTTTCAGGTGTATCAAATGTGTTACTTATTGTCCTTGCTGTCAAGTGATTCAGTCCAAAAGAAGACCTCTGGCTCGTCCCTAGGCTCACACTCTTGGCCTTAGTCCTGGTCCACCCTGTTGAATTCATCTTCCTTGGCTGGAAACGTACCTTGGGGATGATGGTTCTTCCTGCAAGTCTGACAAACATCCAACATTTGCACTTGCAAAATAGGCCATTTCTGCTACAGTGACTGCGTCAGAGAGCTAATACGGACAATGTTGGAGCACATATTTTGTTCCTCTATTGCCCCTGCGAGTTCTGCTTCAACCAGACCTGTGCCTGGTACAAGACATCGACAAATTTGAGGATGCCCCATTTTGAGTTCTTTGCTTTGTCTCCACAGCACCGGTTTATTTTCAGCAAGGTTGGGGGGCCAAAGAAGCCCCAACAACTCTCCGTTCCAGGCAGAGAAGTCTCCATGAGCTCGCAACGGCAAAGGAAGAATGAGATTGATATACCCAAAGGCTGACATCTACGTCAGGCATAGTCGTGAAGTTAGGGCCCTTTTCTGCAGCCATTCTTGTCTCTAATTCACGTCCTCAGATGCTTAAGTAGGGTGCACTTGCAGGTCTCGCGGCCTCCTTTTCAAATTTCCTGGATGGACGGATCCCTCAAGGTGTGTGGGAAGCTGTAATAGATACGACGAACAAATAAACTGAAAAAAGTTCATATCGTTTCTCGGCATTGTTCCTGAATAATTACTGTGAAGAATCAATCCACTGCTAGGTTGCTACCCCACCAGAATGTCATTTTTAAACAGAGGATCCTTTATTAAATTTTTAAAAAAAAAGTCAATTTCAATTTAAAAGAATTCAGTGTTAAATGAGACTGCGTCCCGCCTCGCCTACGCTACCCACCTGAACTTAAACATCCACCTGACTCTGCCACACGCCGCTGTTATCGCTACTGTGCTATGGTGCATTGATCTTTCATTCTCTGACTCTGCAAGCTGGGCAACCTTAGCTGCCCATTATCTCTCCCCAACCATTCTCAGCCGCCGTGATTAAAGACAGGCGGGTGCCACTCAATATTAACCAGCCATTTTGTCCACGAGGATGTATAAACTCCATCGGTAACTATCCAATTCTTGTTGCGGACAATCGCCCAAGTGTGCCTCTGTAGAATGCTTATTCAAACACCGAATGAACCACGGCACTGGCCATTCATGTGAATGGTTGGCACGATCTCCCATAATGCCGAGGGCAGTTTTTTAATGAGCTCCGGATCAGCGCAAGATAGTTGAGTCACAGAAGATGAAATGAGTTCTAGAGCCGATATCGCTGGTGAGGCGACCAGATGAAAAACAGCACTTTAATCAAATTAGGAGAAGAAATCAAATTAACGAACCACGCGGTTGTGACACCAGTATTATGGACCATATGATATTGGATTGTATTAACCAGCGATGCCAGGCGGAATAGCTTCAGTCAATCACTTGTACGCGCCGAGATAGGATGTACGCAATGATCGCTCGTCAGCGTTAGATGTAACATTCATTCGTTGGTAGTGCACGGGACTTGTATGGTGTGTCGTACAAGCGAACTGGACATCATACGTATCTCAATTCTCCGTGACTTTTTCCCTTGATGGATACTTGTACCGATTTCATTCTGGATTGATTCGATTGCGTGCAGATGAAAGGTGGGTGATTTTAATTCTGCAGCCATTTTCAATGTGTCGTCTGCTCTACGATTTTGTTTACGTGTATCGTCTGCTTGGCTTCTTGCTGTGTTAGTGATTGAAGCATCGAGGACAGTTTATTGATTTGATAAGAATGAGAAGTCATCTGCACTTGGATCAAAGGAACCAGTGACCATGATGACTGCTTGGACGTTTTGGAGAAGTCAGTGGGTATCGTAATGGCATTTGCTTCATTCTGCTGTTTTGTGACAGCAGTGAGTGTCTGTGTAGATCTGTCCATGGCAGAAGGGCACCTTCTCACTCAATATTTGTGACTGGTGCTCTGGTATTCCCTGTTCCCTGATGTACCTGTCGGGGTTGGGGAGGGGAGGGAGAGGGAGGATGGAGATCAAATACACTGTAGGCTTCCCACTTTTGAGACAGCATCATGGGCAAACCTCTGATGTGGGGGGTGTAGCACCGAATGACCCATTTCTGAAATGGCATTGGGGGATCTGTGTTAATTTCAGTGACGGCAGTGGTTGTACCTGTCCTGGGGGTGTAATCCCACTTGAATGATAGTAAAATGTGTCGTATTCATGGTTGGGGGGAGGCATTGGCTTGTCTTCTGTAGTCATGATGACACCCCTCATCGAAGAAGCAGCTGGTCATAGATGTACACCTCCTCCTGACACACCTTAGTAGACTTACCTGAAGCCCTTTGTCACAGAATCAAGTGGAATATGTTCTCTGGTTGTCAAAGATTTGACAAAACTAGAGGTGCCTCATCGACCTAACAAAATGGCCAGTGTGTAAATTTTGATGCCCACCACCCCATTGAAAATTTGGGGGATGCTATCAGCTCTCAGTGTAAGTGCTGAATCTCGGCACACTGTCGTCCAATAAAAAACAACAGACATCCTGCCAATGGGTCATATGAATAAAGACAAGCAAATGCTTTTACTTCAGATCTGTACAGCATTGCATTCTGCATTTGTATTGCAAAATTCAAGTAAAAGCATTTGCTTGTCTTTATTCATATGACCCAATGTGTGGCAACTTTTGGAATGTTTTGTGAGGGTTCAGTATGATGAAGCCGTCTTGTGGGTAACACAGCCTCGTCACACAGGTGTCAGTTATGCAGGCGCATGTCCAGGTTTTTGAGCAGAGGGGGGTCCAGGGGATCGAGGGTCGTCAAGGGTGGAGCCGGAGGGGGAAGCGCAAGGGGGTGTCCGCCCTTGCGTAGGAAATTTTGTAAAATCTGCACACTGAAGACGCCATTTCCCAGCATTTCAGCCTTGAACATGTCTTGACTGAGTGAACCTGGTGGCATCCGCCACACCCAGCAACGGATACCTAAAAACAGAACTATAGCGGTAATACATCTATATCAGAGCAGGGGTTCGAAGTCTCGAGGACCCGCTAGACCCTTCACCTAGTTGCCCCTCTCCCTGTCATTTACACTCACTTGAAGTGATACGAGTAAAAAAAATCTGTGGCCCCAGAGGGGGTCCGGACCCTCTGGATACGTGTCTGTTATGTGATCTGAACTTTGGCAATTCCTCCCAACAATGTAGGCCCTACTTGGGGTAAAGGAAGAAAAAGTACGTGACAGCTAGGCCATCTAAATATGTGATCGTGCTGATGTCATGGAACACTGGTCTATCACTACTCACCAATTATCTAGATTGAATGAATACCTCCGGCCCCGGGCCAGTTATTTTAATCAATTTATGATTTTTTCTCATCTTCAATTACTTCACGTTTTCATTTGTCGATGGCTTTGTTGTGTGTGGTTGGTTGTGCATAAATGACAATTGAGTTAATGAATGCTGTATAAGGTTTGTCCAATTATCACTGAGTGCTTATTCGGGGTGTGCTATTTCGGGCATTTTTTGGCCACTTCTCATTGGTCCTTCCATTTTCTTGATTAGACTAGGTGTCTTGGGCTGTCAGACGAAAGTGCAAGGAACTTCTTCGAGTCAATATTGACTCTGCGTGATTTAGCGTAGTTTTGCATCGCCACCCACTACCAGGTACTTTACGGTCCACCTGTCTCTGAATATGATCTCATAATGCTTCGCAGTGAATAATTCATTGGTTTAGATTGGTTGAAATCTGCTGATGAAGGCTGATGCCATTGACTGTCATGACTGTTTCAGCTCAAATTGCAAATGTGTCATGGATCTCCGCTTGAGAGTAAAAGCAAAAATCAGTAGCAGTGAAAAACGGTGTCTTCCCATTTTGCCCTCCAGTTGTTAGTTCTAGGGTCGGGGCCCGGTCGGGGTTAGGGTTGGCAACATCTTTTGTCATCGGATGTAAATTGGGAGATTCTTCCCTAGAAATCGCCATTCGAATCTTAACTACAAACTCGCCTGTGACCATGGGAACCCTGATGCATGCAAAAATCACTCTGACATTCCTTGTTTAAGGCCATTGGCATGACGAGATTGAACTCATGACCTCATAATTGCAAGTGTGGGTGTTGCCACTACACCATTGTGACAACACTCATCAGGCGTCGCTTTCAAAGCAAAAAGGTCAGATTGCAGTACAACTTTCAGTGAATTAAATACACAGTATAACAGCTTCTGGCTTTCTAGAGAACTTTCAGTTCAGAGAAGCTAATTGCCAATTAGTGAGAAGTTGGAATATCTTCCTTCGTCTTGATACCGTAACCATAGTAATGATACATGTGATTTCGTGTATAATTTTCCCCATCAAAAGCCTTTGAAGGGTAATTCTAGATCAATTTGTGTGTTATCTGTATGGCTTGATTGCTACAGGGGAATATTACCTTCGATTTGGCCTCCAGAACTCTTTAATGAGTAGAACTTGGTTTATTTTGATGATTATTGGGCACTTTAAAAGGTATTGCTTCATGTTCTCTGGAATCCAATTCGTCGGTGTGCGGTAATTTGACTATTTAGAGGGATTATGGGATGTAGTACATGTCCATACAAGGAGTGCAGTGCTTGAGCGTCGGGCTCGAGACCGAGAGGTACAAATACCTGGCCAAATCGAATTGCAGCATACCCATTACTCTCCCCCACTGATGCAGTGGGTTGTCTGGTGTGACGCACTGCAATGCAGCGAGCCCCCCGTATTGCTTTCAGTATTTCAAAGGCAAGCAAGGTCTTCCTGGCCCTAATGTTGAAAAATATTGCCGTGATGAAAACCTATCTGGATACACTTACTCCCTGACCTGATCCTGGTGCAGTAGATATTACCAATGTGGGAACCAGTTGGAGATTGGCTATAGAATTGATCAAATAGTGGGAATAATTTCGCTGAGTTCATGAGAAAATGAGATCAACCCTGAACAGATTGGGAAAATCAGGCACCATTCATGAGTAACTAAATCTACCAATGATGGCAACTGGAGCTGGGACAATAGGGGATGGCAGATTTGATGGGTTTGTAGAGTTGTGCAGTTCCCAGCATGAAATTGTGTGAGAACTGGAACGAAAACAAGATAAGCATACAGGGTGGCCCCACAAAAAAGGCACTTCACCACCGCTCATTCTCCGAAACCTTCAGTATGAATGGATACAGAATCTTTCCAGGAGAAAAATGACACCAAGATACCTTGATTCAGTCCAGTAGTTTTGGCTGCAGAGCCAGTTTTGTGAAGCGAAGTCATTGGTCCTCAATTGCCTTATCCAGCAATCCGCCAACAGCATGATTAGGGCTCCTCTCTCACTCAGGTAATGAGGGCATCCTTCAAGTACGAGGTTTTACTTCTTTTATTTTCTCAGCCAGCTCCACCCAGTGGGTCAAAACTCTCCTGGGTTTGTAAGTTTAAACTTGATCGTGGCTTATGGACTTCACAAAATTGGCTCGCTGTTTCGACTATTGGAATTAATGCACAATTCGGAATGTTTGCGGCAGAGAGAATTGACAAAATGCCTCTTGCCGACAAACTTCGTATCGTCTCGTCCGTGTCAGGTCTCAGGCTCAGCGTTTCGTACTCCTCTCTGCATCACTGAAGCATTCATTTCTTAGCACAGCTCATTCAGGTCACATTTTCCCATTACACTTGGAGTGATTTAATTAATATTCGTTCGGCACCTTGCCCTAAATTACACGAGCTGGTCGCTGTAATTTGGCCGGGCGGCTTCATTTTCGCTGCGTTCATGCGTTATTTATTCGGCATAATAAAACAAATGAACCATGTGGTATTGTGTCTTATGAGCCAGATCTCGGTGATCCTGTATCACATTGCATTGTCGTCATGATTTTTTCTATGTGATCATTGTCATAGTACATGTCAGTTGTTAACCTCGTTCTTCTGGCCAATGGTCACCTAGTGGTACTATCCTCAGAGTTCATTGTGCCTGGTGATGCCTGTAGTCAAGGAACGAACCAGCAGTGTTGCAGTTGAAAAACTGACCCCAACTTGGTGTTGAACGTAGCAGCAGAAGAACAGAAGGATCACAGACAGTGTCCCCACTTTGTGTGCAGTGTGTAGCAGTTGAAAAATAGAAGGCCTGCAGAGCATCCCCAGATATACATGTAGCAGTTAAAAAACAGAAGGATCGCTGATTGTCCTCAATTTGGGTGGCAAATGTAGCAGTTGAAAAACAGAAGGATCACAAGTGGTCCCCGCTTTGTGTGCAAAGTGTAGCAGTTGAAAAATAGAAGGCCTGCAGAGCATCCCCAGATATACATGTAGATATACAGAAGGATCGCTGATTGTCCCCACATTGGGTGCCAAATATAGCAGTTGAAAAACGGAACGGACACAGATTGTCCCAACTTTGTATGCCGCATGAAGTAGTTGAAAAACAGAAGCTGGAGAGAGTGTACCCACATTGGGTTCCAAATGTAGCAGGTAGAAAACAGAAGAATCACAGACATGACAGAATGTCACCACATCAGGTGTCAAATGTAGGAACAGAAGGATGACAGACTGTCCCAACTTTGTATGTCTAATATAGCAGTTGAAAAGAGAAGATCACAGAGTGTCCCCACTTTGTCTGCCAAATCTAGCGGTTGAAAACCAGAAGGATCTCAGTGTCCCCATTTTGGATGCCAAATGTAGCTGTTGAAAAAGAGAAGGATCACAGATTGTCCCCACTTTGGATGGAAATAAATGTAGCAATTGAAAAAGAGAAGGATCACAGAGTATCTCCACCTTGTGTGCTGAATGTAGCAGTTGAAAAACAGAAGGATCACAAGAGTGTCCCCACTTTGCAATAGCTGTGAAACCAGCTGTAGAAATGGCAGACGTTTGGCAGGAGTGTCCCCACCAAATGCAGAAGTCGAAAATCAGAATGTCGACAGTGATTGGATGCCAGTTTAGCAGTTATGGAAGGTCACGAAGAGGCTCTCACCGTTCCTGCAGCAGGAAGGAACATTGCTGTGTACAAAGCTGTAAAACTAAGGGGACTTCTGGGACACAAGTCTGATGTCTATGACTGCAGCGCTTCTTGCCTATGGTGGTGATGGAAGACCTATTTTAACTTGATTTCTGCCATGTCAAACTTCATGAAGTCACATCCTGGATTTTAAACATCATGTGCTCTAGAGCACTGTATTTGAACTGGCTCTGATAAAATCTGATTGTTGTTGCATATGATTGCCAAACGTCATCTACGGAAGAAGAAAACCAGTACATCAAATAAAACATGCGTCAGTTCAAATCCATATGTGACATCAACGAAAATCCGGGAGAAATATTCGGCAGAACTGGATCGCTGTTTTAATAGCGCAATATCAAAGATATTCAACCCAATGGGAAATCAAGTGTTAGCAAATACTTGTGTGTTCTATTACTTTTTCATGAAAATTTTTAATTTAATTTAATACAGCTCGTTCCCCGGGGTATGTTATTACTGTTGTATGAAGTATCTATACGAATGTTGGTATTATTGTAAAAATTGCTTCGGCCGAGACATATAGCTTAAAATTTAATTGAAGAAGTGGAATATACTTGATTGATGGTGTTTCATCTTCGAGGGAGCGAGATGTGGAATATTGAAATGTGGGTAGTGCTTGGGAATTTATGGGACTGGGTCTCCGTAACCTTGCAATTATGTAGATCACCTTGTTTTGAGATAGGATTTTGAACATTTACAAATTTGGTGATGTTGAAAATGAAATGTAAGTGATTATTTCTGGGTAAGACCTGGTTACCCAGAAATTGCCACTTGTAGCCATGAAGACGTAACGTCATTCGCCGGTGGTGCGCGGACGTCACACAGAAGAGAGCGTGACGTAGGCCTACTCGTACCATATGCAATGAATTGAAGCGTTGCTTTTGTGTGACGTACCGGTACCTGGAAGATACGCGGATGAAGGTTGGTCAGTTGTGCTCAATGTACAAGGAATTGGGCCTAGGATTTAATCTCGTTGGTGTGCACTCACTGAATATCCCACAGCAACTCTACATCAACATCACACTGAAGTTCATCAACCTTTATGCGAAAAGAACTGCATGGTCATAAAATTCTCCCTGTCCGTGAATCTAAAATTCAGATTTAGTTTAATGGCCGAAGACGATCGGGTGGTGATGTTTAATAATAGTGATGAAACCAGAGATGATGGGATAGGTTGCGACCGTGTCTGATCTCCCGGCAACTGAATTTTATATTTCTGCCAGCAATATTTGAGATAAGATCTGGGATTTGTGGCAATGTGCATAATCAGTTTTCGTAAATTTATGCATCAGAGAAGACATCCAGTGTGTCACTTGGCAGTTTATTTCTAATCTTGATAAATAGCTTTAATTTAATTTGTCGTATTCTTAAAGGTGATGTCCACTCATTGTTTAACGATGACTTACATCCGCCTTTTGTGTGGGGTGGTTTGAGAATGACGAGTCTATCCCTTAGTGCTGATGAATTTTGTCTTGAGCTGCCAGAAAAGTGGTCGACCGTGATCAGTCTTGATAACCTACTGGTTATCACATTGCCTTCCCAAGTGGCAGGTCCAGGGTTCGAATCCAGCCCTATTCTAAGTGAGGAATATGGGCCTTATTTAGAACGTTCCTTAACATAAAGGTCCACCTTAAATCAATTGTTCTCGATGGTTTTACAATAGACTTAAGGTCGACCTTAACGTTAAGGAACCTTCTAAAATACAACCCTATGAGTTGCTCGAGATGGCCTCGGGTACTTACAAGAGCCAATGATGCTTTGGCTTCAGCACAGAAAAAAAAATCAACTCGAGTGGAGACTCAGAGTCTCACTTTAGGGACAAAATGGTTCGAAACACTTTTTGACTCAAAATGAAACAGAAAATATTTCGGCCCGAGACAATAACAACTCGGCCCGAAATATTTTCCCTCGGAACGAGGTGTCATTGTCTCGGGCCGAAATATTTTCTGTTTCATTTTGAGTCAAAAAGTGTTTCGAACCATTTTGTCCCTAAAGTGAGACTCTGAGTCTCCACTCGAGTTGATTTTTTTTCTTCTGTGAGCCCTGATGGAAAAACATCGAATGCAGGATGGTGATTGTAAAGATGGCTTTAAACATTACTTAGAATTAATTGAGTCCTATTCCCTTGAGATTTGATCTTATATTCCATGATCTGTGCATGTTTGATATTTCAGCTGTTTGAAAAATAATTCAACCCTATATGATTGATTATTTTTTTAAAATCAATGAAAATTCGTGATAGCAATTTACTCACTATATACGAATATCAATTCTTTAACGGATGAGTTGGTAGCGTACTTGAGCAGGGCACCCAATGAGAATTTAATTTCGCTGTAATTGCTTTTCTTGAGTGCCAAAATGTCAGCAGGCGACGCCCGGGTCCAAGTAATTTGGGTGACAATATCACTGTTTCTATGACAACCGAACAAGCGGACTCTCACGCTCTGACAATTTGTGTCACCGTTTGCCGCGGAACCAATTTCAGATTTCTAACGTCCATTAAAAATTTATATCGCAATACAACATTATTGAGCGAGATATCATTGGAACGTTATACAATATTTAAGCCCAATATCCTCCATGATCGTTTGGCAGTAGATTGTATCTTTTGCCGCCAACTGGTCATGACTTATGCATCGCGTGAGTTGATTATACTGGTTTGATTTGTGTTTGTCATGGACGTAGGCCTTCGACTTACGTAATAATACTACGAATAAAAGAAAATATGCGAAGTGTTCCAACAAGTTCGTTGGTCGAATGGGGAACACGGTGGAACAGAGATAACAAGGCGCGGGTTCGATTCCCTGCTGGGTCAAACTTTTTTCTTTCAAAAAAAGTGTTCAGCAGGAGCTCCCCAGAGGATGTTGACACCTTGACAGCTCAGAGACAAATAAAGTGGCGCCCTCCTGGCCTCGTGGTGTCTATCATGTCCTAAGCCTTCGTTTGAGGTGTTTGCAGGGCGTTTGCAATTCTCTTGCTTGTCGCATGGGGGCTTTTCGTTCGTTCACGTCAGCTTTAAACATTACTTAGAATTAATCGAGTCCTATTCCCTTGAGATTTGATCTTATATTCCATGATCTGTGCATGTTTGATATTTCAGCTGTTTGAAAAATAATTCAACCCTATATGATTGATTATTTTTTTAAAATCAATGAAAATTCGTGACAGCAATTTACTCACTATATACGAATATCAATTCTTTAACGGATGAATTGGTAGCGTACTTGAGCAGGGCACCCAATGAGAATTTAATTTCGCTGTAATTGCTTTTCTTGAGTGCCAAAATGTCAGCAGGCGACGCCCGGGTCCAAGTAATTTGGGTGACAATATCACCGTTTCTATGACAACCGAACAAGCGGACTCTCACGCTCTGACAATTTGTGTCACCGTTTGCCGCGGAACCAATTTCAGATTTCTAACGTCCATTAAAAATTTATATCGCAATACAACATTATTGAGCGAGATATCATTGGAACGTTATACAATATTTAAGTCCAATATCCTCCATGATCGTTTGGCAGTAGATTGTATCTTTTGCCGCCAACTGGTCATGACTTATGCATCGCGTGAGTTGATTATACTGGTTCCAAAATAAAAAATTAACACACTGTTAATTTGCCGCCATGGTTTACGAGTTTGTGATGACAGGTGCATTAGTATCCATCAATTAAGTTATTATCTTGGGTAAATGAGAGGATAAGAGATGTATTTATTTCAGCAGATAATATTTTCTCATCCAGAATGGTTGATGGTGTCTCATCTTGCTTTTGAAATTCAAACGTACGCCAGAAACAATAAAGTCCTCCTATTTTTCAGGACCATCAATGCAGTGCTGCCTGAGCAACAAAGCAACCCCCCACCCACCCCCACCCCCATTGAACAAACTATGCCTCCCCCAAAACACAGTCTTGATCCTGAGGGGGGAACTGGTAGAAGGTGGTAGCACATGACAACTGTGGACATAAAATCTCAGGAAAACCCAGCTCTGCTAGCCATGTCTTTGAGCTGAAATCAAGGCATGCTACCTCATCTCTGGGCGAGTTACACAACTAGACTCAATTTCCAATCTTGCAAACATGAACTTGTATTGTCTGCAACCAGCTTGCAGCGCACACTTCCCACAGACATGAATTTGTTACCATTATTGCCACCAAACCCATGTCTGCTGATGTCTGGTGAAACCCGGCATTATCCTATAGATCCCTCCTACCTTGCTCATCATAACTTCTCAATAATTGCCTCTTTGCTTCTGAGCCTGGTGTGCATACTTAGCTGTGAACACAGCGTCTAATATGCCGAGCCTATTAGGGTGGAGATTCTATCATTTCCTCTCCCCCTAAATTGGTTCCTGAAATTCTGTCGTACGATCTAATAAAGTGACTGTTGGAAGGTTAATAAGATGAAATATTTAGCGCTGAGTTAATTAGGAGAAATCGTTGTTGAGAGTTCAGGTGGTTTGCTGAACGAATTGGAAATCATTGCCACAAAGTCTTAGATGATAATATGGCAAGTGCAGTTTTTAGTTGAGATACATGTAAGTGATGGTGGAAATATTTTTTGTGACATTTGTGACCTATCACAGCAAAACCCGTCATAAGTCGCACAAGATATGAACGAGAATGAACCAAAATAACTCCAGTTTGAGATGGCTTCTCCTATACTCATCAGGGCCAATAATGCTTTGGCTTTGGCACCGATGAAAAAATCTAATAAAATAAAAACATCCTGTCGCAAGAACTCCCATGAGAGAGAGAGAACATTGGCCTACATCACAACTTTCTCAACCTTTGAAACATCTACGGTACCAGGCCGAGAACGAACCCTGGTACTTGTTACTCAATATTCCTTGATGTATTCAATTGCAGCTCTGAGGTCAACCCATAAATATGAAAATGCAATTATTTCATGACATTTAATTTTGATATGATATTAATCATGCATCCTGTAATGAGTTATCAATACCCAGACACCAATGCCGCTTTCAGTGCACAGTCTAATTAAAGAAATGATGGGGTAGATTATCGTTTCATCATGGAAGGTTTAAGATCTAAGTGCGCTGCAAAATGTGGCTGGTAATCCTTAGGGAGGGGCAAGGGCATTCAAGCAGGGTTCGTCATGTCCATGCTGATGGATCTTCCACTTCCATGAGAGCAGGCCTCCTGGTCCAGTGATACGATTGGCCAACCCTGCAAGAGATAGCAGCCCAGGAAAAGTCCAAGCTGTGCTCTGTCAAATGAGCTGGACAAGGGTCCCATCTCAGACCACGGCAAGTTTCAGGTAACCCAACTGTCTTCGAAGTGTACTCTTTCCTTGGGGCACAAACGATGGACAAGATGGGCCATGGTTCCTCCTCAAGAGACAAGTGTCACCCAGCCCAATTATCCTTGAAAAGTGTGCTGAAAAACTATCCTCTGGACAGAAAAATATCCTCTCAACACTTACCATTATTTTGAATAAAGCTAATTATCGCCTTGATTTGTTCTTTTCATATTCTGAATCATCTGCCAAATCTGTTAACATTAACAACCAGTTGCCATGGATTTTGACACTTGATACTTCACTTGGTAACAGGTCCTTTATTGTCAAATTAAACCCCAAGGGATGTTGATGGTGTTCTAATTGCTATTGTGCCCTCACAAACAGGGGGAGGGCCACGCTAGGGTATCACTTGCTTAAGATCATCCAACAATGGCCATGGAGGGTCTTCACCCTCAAAACCTTTCATTAAATGCTTGTTGAAACCATTTAAATGCCGAGTTGTACCGCTGGCTGCTTCAGTTGATTCTCATTATAATTGGTTGTGAGGGCGACACGTGCCGCCTTAACCCTGTATTCTCATTCTTACACAAAGAAGACATGGATTTAGACAGTCAGGAACGTTAGGGCTCATCTCCTGAAATTGCACTATGATTGATAATACCAAGATAGAAAGTGTACCATCCAATTTTCCCACTCAAAAGACAAAAGCTATAAAAAAAAACAGCACAAAAATGACACACAGTATACAATAAATTGGAAAGTCGTCTCCGAATATTTCGCAAATTTTCGACCCCAATCGGGGTCTTCCTCAGGCGCTATGTAGAAGAGACAAAAGACAAAAGCAATGTCTTCTACATCAATTCGATGCCTGGCAATGAAAAGATGGTTAAATTAGGGATACGGTACTCGCTCGTTCATTCCCCTGCTTTGTTTTCACTTTTTAAGGGCCTACATGAAATTTGGATTTGAGATACAGCACTCCGGGAAAGCATACTCTCTTTTGAGAGAAAAATTTCAAAAATGATAAGCTGAAGGAAAATCTCAACAATTGAATGTGAATTTATAAAAGATGCTAAGACTGAAGGAAAACCTTAACAACTGAGCAAGAATGGCGAGCCTGACTCTTCCCTTACTTAACCAGCTCCAACCAGCAAGTCTGTGGACTGAGAGCAGTTGATGATGAGGCCAGTATTCCAGTGATATGAAACTCTTCCTGCTAATGCATTGGCAGATTGTCATCAGGGAAGTAGGGATCCTACAAACATTAACTAATGTATTCGTGTGATAGATTAGGTGCAACGGCCATCCACTCGCTACTCCCGACAATCAAATGTGAGCCGCGTAACATATTTGGTGGCACGGACCCCTAATTGTGTGGACTTTGAACGGTAGTCATGACAATGCCGCTAAATTAATTACTTTTTCTCCTAGTTTATACAGGCTAATGATTGGCAAATTTAATTTCAGCAACATGGAATGAGTGGGTACGACAATTTGCTGGTCTCTGTGTGAGGTGTGTCTGCAATGAATTGTGAATGAGGGGGTCCAGGAACAAAAAGATGCACCGAATCTTATGCATTGAATTGGTGTAGAAGGGCCTCTCGATGTATTGGGGGCCCAGACATTGCACCGGTGTTGCCACTGGGAACCCGACAACTAGACACTTTTTAATATATCTACGTGTTTTGTCAGCTATGTGTACGGTACCCCCAGTTATGGCACGGTTTAACTCACCAGCCAGAGGATTTCCTTTATGGCCCAGGCGCGTTGGCCTTTGAGCTTGAAGTTAAACAAAGTAGAACATGTTAGTATATGGATGGGTGACCGATGCATTTTCTGATACGGACACGAAACTACCATTACCGATCTCACAGTCTCTAATATACTTAAGGCTATGCACAAGCCTATTTCTTATCCATCACTATATGTTCAGAGTGGCCACGTTTTCGCTATCGCGGTCTATCCTGCTTATTCCATCTCCTGAGCTCACCAGGCTGTGGCGTTCTCATTTCCCCTCCAGAATCAGTTACTACGGAATTAGCCATTGCAGACCAAGGTATTAATCAGAACCAAGTAAATTGATTCGAACAAATATGGGGGGTTTCATTAGTTCGTGCAAATCAATTGTGTCCGTTGTGCTTTGTCAAACAAGAACAACTTTTTTTGTGGAATTCAATGTCGGAAATTAATTGCATGGGAGATTTGTTGTTGCCGAATATATCGTACATGAAAGGCTGTGGGGCAGGCGTCTGCTGTTTGACAAGGATTCGCTATGTCATGTGGAGGTATTCTTTTCGTTTGGCTGTCGTGGGGAGCGTGGTCTTTGAATTCATTGGATGTTGGGACATCATGCAAGTTATCTCCTGGGCTTGGTTCATCATAGCGAACAGGTGAAGTTCGGCCATCGTGGATTCCCACTTCGCCCCTTCCCATTTCGCCCCCTAACAGAAAATCCATTAAATACTGGTAGCTAACCCTAACCAATAACCATTAGGGGGCGAATTGGGAAAGGGCGAAATGGGAAGACACCGGTATGTACATCATGATGAGAAAAGAGCAAAATTCTCTTCAGTGAGGTCTTGCCAGGTTGGCCTTTAGACACCATGAGGTGAAAATGAAGTGGTTGTCCCGGTCAGTCTTTGCACATCATCAGATGGAAGTGAAGTGATCTTCTAGGTTCCCAAGAAAGTTACAAACACAAAACAGCAGTGATACATGAGCACACACTAAACCTAGTTTTCTTATTTTACTTTCCAATGTTGGTGCGGCCTCAGAAATAGCGATGCATTTGTCATCTCATTCAAATTGTTTGCTCGTTCTATTGCCAACTCTATCTAAATCATTTCTCCGTCTCCATCTTTTAGTTAACGTCAACCCGCCCATATAACCCATCATTTTACCCCATTCAAGCTAAATAGTCTATTTTGCTATCCTAAATCAGCCGATGCCTCGTATATCCATGGCTTTCAATGTAGCCTTCCATTTTCATATTGAATCAGGAAGCCGGCGGATAGATTTGGTTCATCGGCAGTGGAAACCCCACATGATCACCAACGTGCATGATTGTGCATTGAGCCTGCTTGTTCTGGGACTCAAGCTCTCTTTCAATTAATTTCCTTTCCATGAGAAAAGTGTATGCGGGGTAATGGAAGAATAAGATGAGATGGCAAGATCTGGTGGCACTCTAACGGTAACTTTGCGAGATTACTGTCGTATGTGGTATGCTATAGGGGCAAATGGGCTCAAGTTAAATGTGGCTCATCAGGCCAAGCCACAGGTTGTCCCCATTTCTTGTTTCACAAAGCAACTAGAGTTGACTCCAGGCAGATCAAGGCAGACTGCCTTTGCTGTAAGGAGTTGTTTTTATTCCCTCACGAGTTTTGAGGCACCAACCTGTGAGATTCAAAAGAGGCTTAAAATTGTGACACACCTTATATTCCTGTCCTCGAAAGACATTCCCACTCTATGTCATCTGCCCAATTTGATCCTCACTTCACATTTTACACAAAGTTCAGAAAAACTGAAAGCCGTAGGGCTGATTATAATGTGAAATAATAAGCCAGGACATCATAGAAATTAATGAGACAAAAATAGTAACCACAGACTCCTCCAGTCTTGATTTTCAGAAAATTAATTTGAAAATCCATTTAGCCTCTAATCAGTGATGTTCATTCTCAGTAATCCATTCTGATACTCTTTCTTCTACTAATTAAGTGCAAAATAAGCCTAACGACCTTGCCTGTAATATAATTAACCGAGGGGATAATTGGATGGGGATTCATGGCAGCAACTCTAACGAATCCTGACGATGCTCTAATTAGCTAAGAGGTTGTTTTTAGAATTTGATTCACAGTGATCAGTTGTCATTTTTGAGGGTGGCCTGTGGTCTTGTGACGTTGGATGTCTTACAGTTGTTGGTGGAGGGTGGCTGTCTGTCAGACATGTGCGTGGAAGTTGGATAGTGTCACTTGTGGTTGGAGGTTGGCTGTCCGTCATACTAGTGCCTGGAGGTTGGCTGTCTGTCATACGTCTGCTTGGAAGATGGATGGTGACAGTAAGGCATGCTGCCTTGTACCTTGCATCTTTCGAAGGGCAAGTGTAAGACCCCATCAAGTGAGAAACATGAGAAGCTTGAGGTGGCCTCTTCCATACTTACCAGGGACAATGCTTTGGCTTCTGTAATAGGCTACCGGAGTAGGAGTTCCACCCCGAAAAGTTTTACTCGTAGGTGACCTGCACATCAAACCCGTCACACGGCACACAAGACATATTAGGGCCCACCAAAGTGGCTTTGACAACCTGCTGGTTCCCATCACATTAGTCTTATGGTCTCACCAAGTAAGGCATGGTTTGGTTTTGATTTTGTCAATTTTGCTGCTGATAAACTCAAGAAATCTTCGAACACTGCAATCTAACGTGATTTAACTTGCACAAAAACCATGTCATTGAAACAGTTAAAACAATCAATTCAGACAGTTTAATCTTATTGTCAGCATGAACAGATGTTCTGCCTGTCCTTCCTAGAAATGCAGCCAATGAATTTCATGCAAATGATGCAGAATTAAATCACTAAATCGCAAGTTAAAGCAGGTACCGGATGTTTGTAGAATTTTCTACGTGTCAAGTTGGCATTGTTCAAATTCAAATCTGTGCACTGGAATTACAAAGATGAATCACTGTTTGTGGTGGGCCCAGAAAATCTTTTTTTAATTCTGGGCCATGGGCCATTCTGGGTGAAGAGTTCCCCCTAAACTTCACGTGCACCCATTCTGTCGATGTCCCCCAGTCGTGCTGTCAAGAATATAAATATTACTTCCCTTGCATTCTCGGCCTCCACCTTTCATTGACGATTCACATTGTCCTCTTTGATGTCCCCAGCGATGCTGCTAGGAGTAGGCCTACTGGTATACCATTTCTTCGCATTCCCTCCAACCTTCATTGATGGTCCACGTGTCAGTTCAGCAAACTGCGGAGTTCTGCATCTCGTAACACAGTGTGGATTTCAGCAACATTTCGCCAGTTAGATGCAGAATTAACACACTTCTGGCATTGTTAGGCATAAAGAGTACATGCAGGGCCGAGACTCATGCTGAAAGGACACCTTGGATGGCGTCACCACCTGTTAGGAGGAGAAGAACGATATGGCACTGATATTTGATATTGTGTGGAATACGGCTTGCCCCGTTGTTGAATTCTGCATTGTTGACTGGAACGACACTGCCGAATTCCAATCGTATGACGCAAAGCAGAATTTGCACTTTCCCGAACTGATGTGTCCAATCCGTGCCCAGGATGCGGGGTTAAGGTTGTCTAAACCCGCACCAACTCAAAAGACAAGTAATCCAATCGATGGCATTATCTTGCATTAAAAACCGATTTGTCTTGATAGAGAGGAGTCGCGAGTACAGCGTTTACGTTCAAAGTCAGTAAAATAAGCTTTTGAATCAGTCAGTCATGGCAGGCGAACAGTTGTACAGTTGTTAAGGATGCGAGGGTGGTGGAGTACATGTGGAGGCAGGTTGTTCAAGATTTAGAGGGCTGGTGGGTGATGCAGAGGCAGGTTGCAACAGTGCCACTGTAGTTCCAAAAGTGATCTATATCAATAATGAATTGGGAAGTTGACCTGATGGGCGGGTCCGTGGCCTAACTGACACTCTCACTCTCTGGTCGGGATCCCATTCGGGAGAAGATTTGAGGGATTGCATGTGTAAAGAAGTAAAGAGCCACACCGGGGATCTTCTGTTGCTCTACCACCTGGGCGAGAGATGTGTCCTGCCATCTTGGCCAGTAGGGATGTAGTTATACTGTGTTTCACATGGGTGCCATTTTCCATTCCGGATTGCCTTTGACATCTACCAAGGGTAAAAGAGGGGTGCACCGTTACCAAGACATTCTTGCACCGTGGGGTTATCAGAGACGGGATGTGCCTATCAATTGTCAACAGAGTCAGATACTTCCTTGTGTATACCAACGGGGTTCAATTTTTCTGGCATCTTCTCCTAAGAGACTTTGGCCTTAACATTTCTGCGCCATGTTTTTTGCTCCCAAAACAGTCAGGATATCTAACTGCATATTGGATACCTTAGAAAACTTTTGAAGTTTTGCCTCTGATCCTGTGGTCCTTTGTTTTAAAGTCTAATCCCTCAAAGAGGATCATATTGAATGATGGATTATAAGTGGTATTAACGATGCGCCATTACCGGCGTTGTCGACTTACAGAACACAACCAATTTAGCTGCTGGAAAAAGCTTTTGAAACTGATCCATAGAAGTAAATGGGTGCACCTGGGATTGCATAGTCGCTTGTAGATGGCACTGTGGAAAAATTGACCCCATCATCACTGCTGTTGTCGATGTCAGTTCGTCCGGTGACAACCACTCCTTATACGAAAGAGTACCAGTCTCCGACCCCCATTACATGTAAACTTCTCGATCTTTCGTCCAGGTTTGCATACAGTCTCCAAATAACAATAGGAGCTGTCAGCAAGTTGACCACTAGGTGTCACAAGGGCCCAATTCAATGCATCTAGCGGACCCAGTCATTATCGATCGAGCAGCGATCATAATAGATTTCCTGTACATTTGGTCCGCTAAGACTGTGCTGCCATCTGTTAGCAATATGCGCGGCTGACTGCTCCTATTGACACTGCAACGGCAAATCGAACCCAGATTCCCACTGCAAGGCAGGCGTTCTTCCCTTGAACCAAAAGTCTCTTCCTCCTTCGTCAACCTCATTTACAAAAATCGGTAGGGGGTGATAGTCATGATAGTGGTTGACACATAAGGTTAACATGAAAGCCATTATATTCAGAAAAAACTAAAAAAGTGATGATGTTGATGTTTTAGAGCAAGAGAAGCTTTACGTCACGTAGCAATTTCACACTTGAANTTGTGTATACCAACGGGGTTCAATTTTTCTGGCATCTTCTCCTAAGAGACTTTGGCCTTAACATTTCTGTGCCATGTTTTTTGCTCCCAAAACAGTCAGGATATCTAACTGCATATTGGATACCTTAGAAAACTTTTGAAGTTTTGCCTCTGATCCTGTGGTCCTTTGTTTTAAAGTCTAATCCCTCAAAGAGGATCATATTGAATGATGGATTATAAGTGGTATTAACGATGCACCATTACCGGCGTTGTCGACTTACAGAACACAACCAATTTAGCTGCTGGAAAAAGCTTTTGAAACTGATCCATAGAAATAAATGGGTGCACCTGGGATTGCATAGTCGCTTGTAGATGGCGCTATGGAAAAAGTGACCCCATCATCACTGCTGTGGTCTATGTCGGTTCGTCCGGTGACAACCACTCCTTATACGAAACAGTACCAGTCTCCGACCCCCATCACATGTACACTTCTCGATCTTTCGTCCAGGTTTGCATACAGTCTCCAAATAACAATTGACACTGCAACGGCAAATCAAACCCAGATTCCCACTGCAAGGCAGGCGTTCTTCCCTTGAACCAAAAGTCTCTTCCTCCTTCATCAACCTCATTTACAAAAATCGGTAGGGGGTGATAGTCATGATAGTGGTTGACACATAAGGTTAACATGAAAGCCATTATATTCAGAAAAAACTAAAAAAGTGATGATGTTGATGTTTTAGAGCAAGAGAAGCTTTACGTCACGTAGCAATTTCACACTTGAAATGCACATTAAAGAATTGTGACAGCTTCGGTAAAAATCTATAAATCTCCATAGCTTTGAACGAAACATTAGACACTGCATCATAATCGGATCTTAGGTTTATCAAAACATCCGTTTTAAATTTGAAATTTAGGATATTCCTGATTTGCCATCTTTTTGTGCATCATTGGCATGAATCAAGCTCATGAGACAGTGCATTAGGCAGAACGCCTGTCAAAGATTTTGTCACAAACCTAATTCAAGATGTCATCTCGGAAAATGCCATTAAGTTTTCGAGTGATCCAGTTATGGTAAAGCTGAGCCAATTACGGCGGCCATTACAGTTGGCCGTCGCCGTCACCTTCAGTTTCATGTGAGGAAATATTGCTGGAGAACAAATTGGACGGAAAGACGGCGAGCCTGAATTGCAACCGAAATTTTTGTACAATATAAAACCATGGCAACCTGATTTCTTCAGTTTATGGAATTTTATGATGCAGGAAGCTCTCAAACTGTCTTCAAAGCCTTCCCTAATGCATCTTGGGCCAGTATTTCAAAGAAACTCAGAATTCGAAAATCGTTCAATCATACAGCGTATTCCTTACACTAAAGGCTAATGCGTCTGGTCTACTTAAAACATCGTGTACCAAGAAGAAACGAAGCATATTATATTTATAAAACACGACGTAAAATGTCTCCTAATAGCAAAAGCTACTCGTAATGGCACTTTAAAGTGTCTGAAAATTTTGTATCAGGATTAATTCGTGGGAAGGCCGTGTCATTCTGTCTGCCCCTAAGACTACAACTGTAACATACAAACCCAATTTGGCATAGTGCATTAGTGAAACGGGCCCATTTGACGAGACAAACATTTTCCTTTGATCTGTATTGACATTTGAGAGCAATCGAAGAAGCCCATTTGGATGAAACAGGCCACTTACACTACACATTATGGGATTCCATTAAAGATATCATGGCCGGTGTTTGGATTCTACTCTTTGAGACTCTTTCAGAGTTTTAGCAAAATTTGAATTTAAATTTTTTTAGTTTGAATTCAAATTCTATGCCAATATTATTTTGAGCCTAGCCAGGCATCGAACCTCGATTGCCTTGGTCCCAGGTCTAACTTAGCCTGACCAGGTGTTGACCCTGGATTGCCTTTGTGCCAGGTCTACCCGAGCCCAGCCAGGTGTTAATCCTGGATTGCCTTGGTCGCATGTCTATCTGAGCCAAGACAGGTGTTGACCCTGTTTGTCTTGGTGCAAGGTGTACCTCAGCTGACCAGGTGTTGAACCTGGGTTTGCCTTGGTGCAACGTCTTCCCAGCCAAGCTCTGAATGTATCTCCATCAGTTTCTGATTTATACTGTTTAAAATATCATGGACAAGGAGAAACGACTAATCTCATCGCGAAAGACAATCTTGCTGCAGTCGGCGAATTTTCAAAAGTTAATTAAAGACAAAAGTTTTCATTTCATGCTATGTGATTGATTGATTGTGGGTTTAATGGATTTGGGATTAATTAGATTAAATAGCATTGAATGCACTTTTTATTAACCCTTTCAAGATTAAGCTGTTTATCACAACCCTAAGACTGAGCTCTTTGTCATATTCGACAAGAGGGAACACAACATTTCTCCAAATTGGGAGAATTGGACATTGTACTACTGCCATCTTTTGAGCGTCTTGAATGTCATAAGCTCGTAGCAAATGACATGCCTGCAAATTCCATTCAACTTTCCTGGTCGTCATTTGAAATTCTGCGAGTCGTTTCAAGTGTTATTTCCACTTGAAGATGCTTCCTGAGAAAGGAAATTCAGTTCAACATGTTGAAAGGCAATTAGCTGTCACTTGTTTGTTCAATTTGACTTCAGTATGATTCCTTGAATGAAATGGGTATTGGGTCTATCGTGGGTGAACCACTAATCTACAAGCTGATACACAACGCCTTGGCCACTGTCTGACAATTTTTGAATTCTGAGGGTCTCAGTTTCAAATACGACGGACCAGGCTGGCTCATCCCAGGGAAAGATCGTGGCGTGATGTGCATTGCGATTAAACCAAACTGATGTCAACAACAAAAGAAGTGCAAACTGGTAGTATCTTGACCAAGTGGAAAAGATATGGAAGTCTGACTTAACCTGGCCAACAAAACCAAGGCGTACAACCAAAGTTGTGTCGGCCTCTTCCGTAACTATTTCATAGGAAGGCGGTGCAGGGTGGGGGAAGACCGAACTCGCAAGACTCAAGCGGAAGGCTAGAGGTATCTTGAGACGTCAGCGAGGGTGGTATAGAGCCCAAGCTGTAGAATGCATGTACGTCTCCAAAAAAGACAGGAGCCTCGGACTGAGGCCACCTGAAACAGCAGAGGATCAGTTTACAGTGTCCCTCGGGGAATACTCACCCAAAGTAGCGATCCCTTCGTCTCCAGAGCCTGTGAAGAGATGAACTACGCCTTGAACTGATGGCACACAACAAGAGACGTACTGTCGATAGCCAAACATTTGCACACAGCACATGGCCAATCCCCCGAATGCCCAGCATGGCAAGGTCTGGCCATGGTGAAGCAGATGCGCGTGCTGCTGCTTCAACAATTACGAGACAAGATGGTACACGGGCGGTTCCGAAGATTCAATCCAGGTCCACAGGCCTATGATTGGAGTAAAGTGACAGGGGAACGTAAGGTCGGAGACCGCTGCAGTCACAATGACTCCCCAAGATGGGACAATGATGACGAGGGGGTACCGTAGCCACGTACTCCCATCAACAGGTTGATCCCACATGCAGATTATGTAGGAAAACGGTCGGAAGCTTAGGTCACGTATTGATAGGCTGCGAAACGAGCAGTTGGTCCATGTACAAAATGCGCCACGACAATGTGGTGCAGGCCGTATTGCGTTCAGTACGGACAGGAGCATAGGATCTCTCGCGCAGATGTGGCCAGAACTTCAACGGTAAACGGGTCAAGGTGCAATGGGATCCGATGGTATCTATGAACAGGACCTTGTCGAGATTGTGGTCTGCTCGGACGCCACAGTCATCGAAAGGGCGGACGAGAAACGTCGAAAGTACCAAGCTCTAGCAACTGACCTTACCGCAACCCACCAGGGATTTCGTGTCAACGTGATCCCTATTGCTGTGGGGACCCTCGGTACCCTAAAGTCCGTGGTTAGGGAGGTCAAGGGGGTAGGCAGTCTAGTCAAGAGGTGCTTTTCTAAGGGAGGTCCAGATGGTGGCCATCTCACTGAGTGAGTGTTCTGGAACTGGCAGTAGACAGTCAGTCGCCAAGGCAGATGCTGCAGGACATGTAGACTCTGGCAGGGTTGCAAAAGTGCAACAACTAACAAGCACAGCAAGCGACAAGAGTCTCAAAGACCGTCTTTCGCCCATACCCCACCTGGGTTGCATGACCTATGTGCGGTATGGGACCTGGGGTGCACCAAAGCACACCCAAGGAACCCCAGAGACGAAGCTGGAATATCGGATTGTGCAAACTAGTCACGACCCAAAATGTTGCCTTGCATCCTGTTGCCCTTAGATCTCGTTACTTTGAGGGTTAACGCAAACGAAAGTTAATGTGAGTTTTTAACATTTTTGCCTAGAGGACAAATTTCTGGCCGAAGAATTCTGAGTGCCTTTAAAAGGGAGCACTTAGCGCTTGCATTATAAGATTAACTTAAAGCAGATTTGGCCTGGCACTTAGAATAATGTAACTGGCTCAGATGTCCCAGTGTTTATCCCGTTAGAGCATTCTCAGGGCCATTGTAATGGACATTGGAGCACGATGTCATTATCTTCTCAGCGCTCACTTATCGCAGAGTGCACAGTTTATCATTTTAACCTTTTTTCGGGTGGCATGTCCTGTGGCTTTCAACTGAAAATGGTTTTTCATGGAGTTTGCTTGATGATGGAAACATTAGGGATCATCTCAAAATGGCCGAGTGAGTCAACCGTCCTTGTTTCATTCGTAGGACATTTCTTTTAGAGTTGAAGTCATTCATCCTTTTTTTGCGGGATGAAGGGCTAGAAAGATGGCCAGAGGGATGCTTGAAAATGGCAGTAGTTTGGTGAGATAAAATTGCCATCATCATGAAGAGGAACACAGATGAAAGGGATGGTAGTAGTAGCATCTGGTGGTAGTAGCAGCTGCAGTAACAGCGGTACAACATTGAGCTGGTGTTCGAGATAGTGTTCAAGCTGCTTCTTGTTCCCTGAACTGGTCTGAAGGGATCAAGTGAGCTCAAGTTCCCTAAAAAGGTTCTGTGGTGAGGAACGAGTTGAAGAGATTTGTTACTGTATTTTAGTAAAAAGCTTGATGTGCTTCATCGACTTATCGCTGGACCTGAATTAGACCGAAAGTGGGTCCGGTCTTTTCTGTAATGAAAGCACTAAAGCTTCTGTGTCCGGGTTCCCCAACGGATGGGACGCCATCGGGCATACCAGTACTCTTTTCGGTGCCACTTGTCAGGAGAATGGAGTAACTTCACTTGTAGTGGAATCGCATGGCATCTCTTGGTGGCTTACATGCTTTTGTGATTTGGAGAAGGACCATGCAGCTAAGGAACACTGGCCTTTTCCCCACAGATAGTACCTTAGCTATCAATCTATGCTGTAGACCTGGGAGGGTGAAGGCAAAGTCCTATTAAGGCTCCATTAATAAGGTGCTGGCATTGGTCCTAATTGAGGATATCTTTTCTAAGGCTCGTGCTTGCCATTTACATGCTGCAAGATCCATTAGGGCAGGGATAAAAATCTGATAAAACACTCACATCAAGATGTTTGCGAACAGGCTACTTGTCTTAATTGCGGCAGGAACTTTAACCTTTGCTCTGCTGTCAGTTACGGAGAAAATAGAGAAAGCTAGCAGTCCTTGAGTTTATCCCCAAGGCGTCTGACCATGGGTAAGATGGTGTCCTCAGTGTGCCTTTCTCTGAAACTTCCAGTGGTCGTACTGTTCCACAGGCAGAGAGCCTTGATACTCTTGTGGTTATCATGTCTGATTAGGGAACATCACTAGCGACACAACGCGGTGAGCCATGCCCGGTCACTTTGTGTTAGACGCAAGGGTGAGGTAGGATGTGTGGGAGGCGCTCTGCAGGAGTGGTTATGGAGGTGGAGGACGGGGTCTCGTGTTTTTCAGCCCTCCCCACCCCACCCATATTGGAATGTTGTTCAATGTTGCTCTTTTGACGTGTGCATGATTTTCCCCAGTACTCTTCATGTCAAGAGGGCAATGGAGAACAAGTAGGGCCATATTCATAAAGGGTGTTTAAGACTTAGACGCGTGTAACTTCACTGAATGCACACACGTCCACCATGCATTTGACGAAGTTACACGCGTGTAAGTCTTAAACACCCTTTATGAATTTGGCCCGTAGTGTCGCTAGTGATTAGGGAACAACAGGTCCTGGGTTCGAATCAAAGCCATTTGGGATTAATCATCCCTGGCTCTTCAGTCCGTTGCATGGGACAGTATGCCATGGTAACTCTTACCTTATATCTTTGCAAGGGCAAGTAAAAGATCTCATCCGAGGGAGGAACATGAGTTGCTTGAGATGGCCTCTCCATACTTTGCAGGGCCAATTCCTTTGGCTTCGGCCCTGATAGAAAAAAAGTACAGTACTATATTCTGGGAAATGTTGTTGTGTAAGCCTGCTTACTTCAAGCCATGTTGCTTGTTTTCTGTCGTTNGTGGCTTACATGCTTTTGTGATTTGGAGAAGGACCATGCAGCTAAGGAACACTGGCCTTTTCCCCACAGATAGTACCTTAGCTATCAATCTATGCTGTAGACCTGGGAGGGTGAAGGCAAAGTCCTATTAAGGCTCCATTAATAAGGTGCTGGCATTGGTCCTAATTGAGGATATCTTTTCTAAGGCTCGTGCTTGCCATTTACATGCTGCAAGATCCATTAGGGCAGGGATAAAAATCTGATAAAACACTCACATCAAGATGTTTGCGAACAGGCTACTTGTCTTAATTGCGGCAGGAACTTTAACCTTTGCTCTGCTGTCAGCTACGGAGAAAATAGAGAAAGCTCGTAGTCCTTGAGTTTATCCCCAAGGCGTCTGACCATGGGTAAGATGGTGTCCTCAGTGTGCCTTTCTCTGAAACGTCCAGTGGTCGTACTGTTCCACAGGCAGAGAGCCTTGATACTCTTGTGGTTATCATGTCTGATTAGCAAGCAACAGGTCCTGGGTTCGAATCAAAGCCATTTGGGATTAATCATCCCTGGCTCTTCAGTCCGTTGCATGGGACAGTATGCCATGGTAACTCTTACCTTATATCTTTGCAAGGGCAAGTAAAAGACCTCATCCGAGGGAGGAACATGAGTTGCTTGAGATGGCCTCTCCATACTTTGCAGGGCCAATTCCTTTGTCATCGGCCCTGATGAAAAAACAATACATTTGTACAGTACTATTCTGGGAAATATTGTTGTGTAAGTCTGCTTACTTCAAGCCAGTTGCTTGTTTTCTGTCGTCGGACCCGGCATAGGCAGCAACGACGAGCATCAACTTGCACGAAGCCTACTGGCATTCCACTACTACGCCTATTGTTGTTCTTCCACAGGTCCCAAATTTATCTCGCTTTTCTTCAAATATAGATTAGGAGCGACTTGTTCACTTACAGCACCGTAGAAATGGTGAATAAAAACAATCAAGCCATTAGGTGTAGTGGATCTAATTTAGAGAAAATTTATGGTGTATTTTAAAGTGGCGTAGAATAAAACCAATCAGTTTTGAACAGTGGGTGGAGAGGCGTAAAGTGATGCTCTAACATCCATTAGAGGAAGTCAAATTCACTTTACGCTCTTCTAGTAAATGTGCACACCCATTTCTTGAGGAAGAAGGTTGAGTAATGTCTCTGAACCTACTTACGCAGTGCAGAGGGAAGGGTCACTGTTGAAGAAGTTTGGGTTCGAACATTGTCTAATTCCATTCAGTTTCTTTTTGATATCAGTCGAGGAAGAGCTAGGTTGTGATGTCATTTGTACACATCTTAAAAATTGCTTGGGGAAAACCTGTTGTTGCAAGAGCTGCCACCAATTAAGGTGCTAATCGCTACATGTATAACATCCATTGAAAGCTGCATATATCAGCCTGGCAGCATCGCGTTTGATTTTCTAATGCAAGCATCTCTTATTCATTAAGTTTTAATGGAAGAAGATGAAGAAGAAGGTTGGGTGGTTGGGTTTGGTGGCGTGGATTTGCCAAGGAACATGCTTGGTTGTGGACGGACGGGCTGGAATTTCGACCTCTCTTCTCTCTGGGTTGTCGGAGGACGAATGTTTCGAACTTCGGCCTCACTTCTCTCCTGCCTGCTTCTCCTGCAATAATCTGTGAGGTCTTTAAGACTGAGAACATAAAATTGTGTTACGGCCATTTATGCATTCTGATTGCCTTCAGCCAATAACGGTATTCGGGAATTTTCCTTTCGGGCTGAATGACAGGAAGCCATCTGTCGTCTTAGCAGATGCGAAATCGCTGTCAAACATTGCCACCGACTCCCGTCTCCTCTTTCAAATACTGGTTTAATTTCAGCGGCTATGTTCGCATTAAACTAACATACGAAAGCTTTTTAGTCGGAGGCAAAACGAGGAACATGTGTTCTGTATTAGGCTGGAGAATCACTCCGAATGGAATTGCACTTCTCAATCGCATTAGCGCGAATCTAGCCCCCAGCGGCGACTTGAGCTAACAGGAGAGCAAACGCAACCACGGCTGTTGAGACGCAATTAAATAAATGCACGTCTGAAACGGTCGTGATTATCTATGAATGTGAAATTTGATAATGGATATTAGAATGGTAGCTGGTGATTAGGGCACACTGGGAAGTGCTCGCCGTGATGGACAAATTGATTTAGCTAATGTTTGGGGCTTTTTTCGCTAATTATGCCCAGTGCAGCGTGAGTGCAATTTGTGTTTGGTTCGGGGAGAGTCACTTTCAGGCATTTCTTCTCTAGTGGGGGTCGTGGACCAGGAAGTTGTCTGCTGGCTTTGCTCTTCTGTCTTGCTAGGTACTTGATCTTTTATTCACTTTCTGTAATGCACTGCCTGAGGTCCAAAAAACTGTCTGCAGGCCATGGCACATGGCAGGCAAGTCACTCGTCCAGTGTTCACAGAATTGTGTCACAGCATATTGGCTAGACCTGAGAGAACTAGGTGAAAAGGATTTGTGTACCAAAGAAGTTCTGTTACGATTGCAAAATTCAGCCCAGAATCACAGACTCTGCCAGATTTTTTCCGGCCGCCAAAATAACAGGGCCCAGATGGGCAAGGCAGATGCAGACCTGGCAGGAGGACTCTGTTCATCATGTAGACAGCGAGGAGTACAGACCAAGAATCACTGTTATGCTTCCTTCCTCATTTCTGTTTTTGAAGTATTCACCCTCACTTGCCCCAGGTGGGTGAGTCGTGAATCCCTTCCTGGCCTTGGAACATTGCTATTGACGTCAAACGGACCACACTTGCACGAGGCGGAGCACAACCCCAAAGGCAGAAGAGAAACCTTGGACTTCTTAGTTGACGCAATCTCAGTTTGTGGAGTCTGATGGTTTTCCCTGCAGCCCAGGATCAAGAGAAGGGACCACACAATCTTTTGTGCATCATCACCTTCATCATTTTCCACCAACAAACATACCAGTAGTGACCTTTCTTGGGTCTAACTCCTTGGCGATTCCGCAGGGTGTGAGGGAAACCAATCCTTTCAACGAGACCGTGTAATACCTGGTGGCGAAAATTCGTCCAGAATGCGTGGTCATCGACTCCATCTTCAGACCTCACGCACGTCTTTCCGCGAAGCAGTTCTGGACTGAGTGTCTTCCTCGATGGCCAATATCTTGTTTCCTTCTTCCACCGTGGGACATGACAATCCTTTCTCTTGGCCATTAATCACTGTATAAAGACATGTAATTAGTTCACTCTAATACGCTTTCTATCCCATTTCCATCCCCTCTGTCGACTTTTAAGCAAACATTAATGATAGGCATCTCGTAAGTTCCTTATTTACCTCTGACAGCAGTGGAGACAGAGTGAGTTGCACCAGAGACACTTAGAATTCGTAATCATCGGCAGATATCTTAAGTCTCTTCTTGATGACGTGGTCATTGATGTCTTCCCATTTTGCCCTTTCCCAATGTGCTCTCCAATGGTTTGGGTTAGGGTCATGGTTAGGGTTCGCTAAAGAGTTCGTAGTTGGGGCAAATTGGGAAAGGGCAAAATTGGAATAAACCATGGCCATCTGTAAAGAACCCAATGTCTGTAGAACTACAGACCTTTCCAACAAAGATGGCGATCTAAAAGTTCTCACCATATGATGTCAGAAACTTAATACCATTCAGTGGTTGCTCGCATGCTGAACTGGTCAAGCGGGCTGTGGACACAAAAGTTGAGGTTGTCCGATAGGGTGGGTTTGCTTGTGTTACATCATAGTTGGACACGTCATGTGGATGGGAACCATCCATCTTTGTTGGAAAGTCCACAATCAGGGCTTCTCCTGACTCAGGATTTTTCTTTTGATTGACAATGAACTCGGTGTCACACTTATAAAATGATGATGATCAACCACAACATGGATGTGCTCTTCCACCTACATCCCGTCCTACATAATTTCTTACCCACAGAATCAATGTTAGATGAATTTCCTGATCATTCGATCCCCACTTCCTCCCGTTTTTACACCATCATCAATCTGGCGCAGTACAGCTGTGACGATCCAATAAACCGCCACATTGATTGTGCATCTTGTGTTCGTCTGCTCCCCAGTTCATCAGGCTAATCTTCGAGTGCATCAGAGCCAAGACCCGGGTGTTAATAAACTTTCATCATCAGTCGTACAACCGACGGTAATAGCCTGTCCATCAGACGTCATCGTTCTATCGCTGCATATGGCAAGTCTGGCTCGACGGTCATTGATTTAATTACGATTTCTAGCCAATAATTGTCCCGGGGGATGTTTCATTGGTGTATCACTTCGGCATAATCGCTGGACAGAATGAACTCTCATTTGCTGCCGTGTTGTGTGGTTTGTGTGATTATTTGAGTTGGTTGCAACCTTATTGTCTGCTCGAGACTCGAGTGAAGGTGTGAGAGTGAAAAGGAAAAGGCAGTCAGAGTGGTGCAGTGCTAATACCGGCACCTGTCACTTCTGAGGATCCAGGTCCAATCCACGGTCAGCCTTATTCTTCATGTGCTTGACAGGGTGATCCTCTTTGACAACACAAGTTTTCTACAGGCACTCCGGTATCTTGCACAGCCATTGCCCATGTCTGAACCACCAGGGCTGCCACCTGTAAGCCTTCAGTGGAAACGGTACAGCATGCTTTTTGCCCTAGCACAGCCGATAGCCATGTCTGAACCATCAGTGCTGCCACTCTTTGCCTGAGCACAGCTGATGGCCACGAATATGGCTGTTTAATCTCGACAATCGACTCTTCCATCTCATGATGAGGCTATGACCCCTTGAGATCGGGGAATGTGACCGGAGTCAATATCGCAATCACTCTGATGACTTCTCCTTGTTTCATCTTTAATATTGTATCCTCGAGTACACAAATGGATGGATTGCGCTGCGGCGAACTTTTTCATTAAGTTTCCCAATCCGCCGGGTGGACACCATACGCATTAGGGGCAGTAAAATGCGATCAAGATCAATAACGGCCATTAAGTGGACAGATAATTCAGTTTTCATTGCATTACGGCTATAATTGAGACATGGGAAATCACTTAGTTGTATATACTTCTTCTGCAGTTGTTAGCCTTTTGTTGGAATACGCTAAAAGCACACAAAAAGATTGTGCAGATCTGCAAAATTTGCACCGGAGGCTGGGTGAGGGGGATCAGGGAGCAGTTATCTTTGGTACTTGCATGAAAGTGGTGGTTGCATTTGTGTTGTGAATCAAGATCCCCATTTCCTTGCAATGATGACTCCAAGAAGGGCCGAGACGCCCGTCTAGGTTGGTCCATCACAAGTGTTTTGTTTGCAACTCAACCTCTACTGTATGTAAGCAAAATGTCAACGGACTTGATCACTCCCCTAAAAAAACGTGATGCCTAAAGAGCTGAATATAGACGAGTGGTTATCACATCCGCTGAGCAAGCGACAGGTCCAGGGTTCGAATCCAGCCTGGGCCGTGTGGGATGTCATCCCTGGCTCTTCACGTCCGTCACATGGGACAGTAAGCTATGGTGCCTTGTGCCTTTTTCCTTTGCAATGGCAAGTAAAAGACCCCATCCAAGTGAGGAACATGAGTAGCTTGAGATGGCCTCTTCCATACTTCAAGGTATCGCTTCGGCCATGGAAACGTACGAATACAATCACGTTTGGGTTCATTTGAGAAAGAAGCAAGGGAGAAATGGACTTGTAAACAAGCAATGTGTTAACAGACAAACTGGTGTGTTCCCCTTCAATGGGCCTTTAAAAGCATGACAAATATTTTTTCTCGTTATTCTTTTTAATTGCACAAATTGTGTCATTTTCCCGTCATTCTCCATTAAAAGGATTGACATGAGCTTGCTATTGATGCCACTTGAGCCTCTTTGTATTAGAAAGGAAATCCTGGGAAAATTTGACGGAAATGTTTCGCGAGTGCAAAAAAAACTTTGCTGAAGATTGGAAAATTTAATGGATCTTTGTGGAGTAGTTTGGATACCTGTATGTCTTTTTGATTTAGCGTTTCAATTAGGAGTCATAATCTAGAATGGATTTTTAGGACGAAACTGACGCCGATTTCGCTTCCCAAACTTTCACATTAGCGGTCTTGAAAACTCTCAAGATAAGGAGAATCACAATCTGTGATGTGAAAATGATTTTAATGCAATAATACTTGAGATAATGTATTTTGCCTTCAAAGAACCTGTCCAACCACTCTCAGCCAAACGTGATATTTCTGTTATAAGTGTAGAGCGCATTAAACCACTTCCCACGATGAAAGAGCAAACAAACGTTGATATAATGCATTTGATTTTATGATAAGTGCATCATGTCCCGTTTTCCAACCGACAATATTCTCGAAAACCACGAATTAGGAACTAACACAGAGAAAATCTTTTAATGGAATGAGGCCATAAAAATAATAACGAGGAACAATTTTTCTCGATCAGGTTGAAAGCTGTATAAATTGTCATAAGATTTTAAAACAGAGTAACCATTGGGGCATGTAGAACCATGTCACAGCCATTATCTACTGAAATTACACCCTTCAATATGAAATAATAAATTCTGAAGTGTCTTGGGAAGCCCACAAGCTTTTTTGTGATAACACGATGATCTGTTAGGAATGAAACTGCATTAAAAGCTTCGCACTTCAATCTTTTTACTGCACAAGGTGCGGTGTACTTCCCAATCTATACCGCTTCCGGCAAATCAGTAACTTGTGGTGGAACTAACATTTCTGCACAGGCGTGACATCCCTTCCCCAGATGGAGTAGATGTTACTTTTGTTGACAATCTGAATGCTTGCTTCCAATATCTCTGATCAAGTTCCTGAGGTCTGTTCCCTTGATTATCTTTCCTCTCACTTCACAACCTCCCTGCAGCACAAATATTGGGGTATCTACTCCAATACCAAACAACTAACATCAAGATACTGCTCGCAGGGGCATATCAAAAGTTCTCGCCATTCCGTGATAATTTCATTACACTATTCGGTCACATACCACCGGCAAATAGTCGGCTATTTTTCAGAATATTCCTGGACCCTTTACTTGATTAGTATCTCTGTAGTCCTGCAGGTAATCCATTAATATATTAGCAGGCATTTTCTCCACCAATTCAATTCGCTAACTCGGAAACCATTCTGTATTCTCCAATTAACATGGTATCCCATTAGGAAATTTCGCACCGTGATTGTGATTATGCATCGCGCCTTTTGCACGCTCTACCCTAATTTTCTTGCAATAAAAGTGACACAGAAGAGAAAGGCAATTTGCTTGATTGAGGTGGGTAAATGTAACACGTATACGCTTTTAGTTGTCTTCTACCAAATGTTGACAGATTTTTTGTTATTGGCCTGTTTATGATATGGAAGCTGAAAGGCTGATTGTATTGGCATAGGTCATGATGTCATGACTTGTGTGATTAAGAGAAACAGGCACTGGTCTGCTTTGATGAAAGGCAGTGGTCAGATGAGAGCTGATGCTCAAGTCAAAGCTGGTTGGTCCTGGACAATGGTACAATGGATTAAGCTATCCGCCATTCTTTAGTCTTCGAGCAGATTGCGGGACATCTTGATGCCTTCATTAGCCATCCTCCCACAGCAGGGCTTTGGTGTGTTGCTCCTCTCCACATGCTTGCACACAAAGTTTGTGTGAGTGGATGAAGTGAGGTAAAAAAACCCTGCTATGGAAGGATGCTATCAGTACATGTATATGAGTTTAGTTAGTAGGCCTATGGGGATGCTCTACCTTGGTGGTTCTAGATGGTGTATTCCCATTGCGCCCATTCCCAGTTCACCCTCCAGTGGTTAGGGTTAGGTTAGGGTTGGCTGCAGAGTTTGTATCAAGGGGCAAAGTGTGGGCAAAAGAGAATAAACCATTCTATATGCTGTAGCCTGCTGCGGTAACTCCAGCAAGGAAAGTCCAAAACAGGAGAGTCAACCTGTTGACCCTGACCAATGTTTCCTCTTCACCACTTCGGCACACCCTGCCTCGTGTTGCTGTCTGGGGCCTTAGTCACAGACCTGCCTCAGGACTTGGAGATGTGTAGATTGACTGGTTTGACCTTCATCCCCTTGCACAAAGCATGGAAAAGACACAAACTGTCAGCTGATGTCCCATCCCAGAACTTCATGGATAGCCCTCGTACAGGAACTTCGTGGACAGGTCCCTCTACTCAAAAGTTTCTGTAGTTTTCCTCATCACCATCAAGTCTTCACGAGCCGCCACTCACAATAATCAAGAGATTGTGAACAAGATGGTGCGTTTCTAATTCATCATTGATACAACTGTGTTTGTAGTGGGGCGGCTCTGACCCTATCCGTCATTGACTGGACAAAGACGTTGACATGTTTATCTTGATCTTACTATAATTGATGGAGGCTCGAGGATGGTCATTACCATTTTGACCCATTCGTGGGGAAAGCATGGATTCTTTGTTGTAAATGAAAAAAATAAACCTTTAGTTAGGTGGTAATTATCTTGTCAGTGTGTACGAGTAAAATTATCTCCATTTGTAATTGACAATCTATCTAAACTCACTAATCTTTCGAAAAAATGAGTCATCCCTAACTTCTAGTCTCGAACAAAAGCAGCAAGTTGTAATATGTACGTTGACTGGTTCATCTCCCATGCCTCTGCCTAAGTATGGTATCCAATCTTGTCTGTGCATAAAGTATAGGATCCACAGGGAACCAGTCTGCTTATGGATCTACCAGTGCTACTATATGAGGCTTTGTAAACGAGTGATCTTCGAAAACTGACACGAACACCAAATCCGTTCCAGAGGGACAAACTTGACAAACCTTGACCCGCCAGATTTAATTTCTGATCGTAGTGAACAAAACCAGCTGCATTATTTTCACCATTCAACTCCCTGTTCACGTCGTAACAGCTCATGCATAAAAATCCACCATCAGATGATGTTGTCTGCTAAAGACTATCATTGAACAAGTTAATATCATCTATTGGCTGCATTCGAATCAATTTCATTGGGGAATCCCCCATTGATGGTTATCGAGTTTTCCATTACTTTACATGGACTCGATCATTATGAGATGGTGAAATAAAAGGCAAACAAGAATGGTGCACTTATTTGAAAACGCAGTGTAATCACGGCATTGTTGACTAGAGGAAATGAACAAACAGATCCCATTTCCCGCCATTTTTCCATTTTCCAAGCGGCGGTGCTTTCCGAATATCAGCCTATCATCGTGATTAATGACTTCTCGTTACTTTTTCATTAGATTGACTGTTATAATTACAAGACGGATGGTGGCTAGCTTCTTAGAAATAAATGAAAATCATAGTGAATCGACCTTATCTGAGACTAACGCCAAGGGGTGCTAATGGAAATTTCAGCGGTATCAGACCTTGCAACTCGAGATTGGCACCACCATCCATTTCTCTCGACAGCGCCGTGTAATCTTGATATAACTATTGTACGTCTCGTTTTCCAATTGATTTCGAGATGAGCATAATTATTTCTTACACCGTTGAAAAGGATTTAATTAATGGAGGTCCAGTGTGGTGGTCTCGGTCATCTGGAGATAGCCAGTGCCAGCGATATCGGGATTTGTGGTCAGTGTTCGTGTAAAAGTAAGCAAGGGCATCATAGAGATGTATTTTACCAATTAGTTCTGCGGATTACGTCACTCTGGTTGTTGTAGGACATGAAAGTAGGTGAGTCAGCATGGCTAGGTGCTAGGAAATTAATGTAACTCGGTTCCATCCTCGGACTCTGGTCAGAAAACTTTTAAAATGGGCGGGCAGCATACCAGGCAAGATGAGGGTGAGATCACAAGCGATCTGACCGCCAACAATCTTCTTACTAGCCGCCGTAGACGAGGTGATGTTGGAGGGAGGGGGTTATCACTGGCAAAAAGATTCCATGATCCCTGTCCTAGGTACTCCTGGCATCAACAGCCAGATTTGCTCGCTGGCGGTCAGATTGCTTGCAGTATTGTAGTAGATTAGATGTAGGAGGCCTCCAGACTTCTGGCTCGATGGAGAAACGCCTGCCTGGCACGCGAAGATCCGGGTTCGATTCTTGGTACGGTCTGCGACAACATCGCTGTCACCACGCCAAGTGTGCTGCCCATTTAAGGACCTATGGATCCAAAAGTTGATTCTGTCCCTGTTGCTAAACCACGTTGAAAGGAAGTCCCACGGCCGGCCCGATAAGGTTCCAGAGTAGTACAATTAAGTGACTTCCCGAAGATCACAAATCAATTGATTATGTCAAAGTGGAACCCGTAACCCTATGCATTACCACAAGATCAAATAATGGTTATCAATAAAGGTCCTTTTTAGGACAATTGCCTTGAGAGCCGCTCAAGTACAATCGCGATATTGGTTTTTCGTCCGTTGCCCTACACCCGTGGAGCCTGTTGTTTTTGAGCGATAATGGGCAGCCACTTAGCGATGGACACATCTGAACAAACTTTGATGGCATTCTGATGAGTGGCCCGTGTAACCCGGTACGACTTACTCTAATGGCTCATGCATAAAACATATGTCCACCTGCTGTGTAATAAAGAATGGATCAAAGGTGACGGCAATGCCATCAACGTGTTGTCCGCGCCGACAGGTTCTAGTTTCTCATGCAACAGTTACATGTGTTCTATCACATTTACAGCTTTTCGTTCGCACCTTTTTCGCTCGGCATTGAAGCCCTTTCTCTCTCAAGGTATGACGCGTTCATAAAGCCTTCAGGGGACTTGTGGAATGGTAGGTTGGCTGGTTCCCTATCCCTTCGTTGTGCCAAGTGAGATGGAAGATTGAATCTGTCATGTTTTGGGAATAGCCTACCAGCGTTGTTGATGTCCATGTCTCTTCTCCATTGACACTGGGCACAGCAATCTCAGCTTCTCTTCCTCCATGTCTTGCGTTGGATAAGCAAAGTGTTGCCCAAAACCTAATGGGAGTCCCCCTGTTATGTGGCCTCCGCATTGATCCTGTCCTTTAAAAAAAATTGGTAAGTAGCGATGTCCTGGGGCAGTTGCACGACCAGCTAACATCTTGGACAGTTGAAGTCAGTTTCTGGGCTGTAATGTTTCATTAATTACCTTGCCGAAGGGCTCAAACTACAATTTAACCTAGCCTCTTGCTTATCTGTTGCCCAGCATCTTCACCATTTTGAGAATCGCATCATCAGGAACCTGACTGCATTGCCAATGTCTTCAATCTAACACAAGGACATCATCTCCCTGATGGCGCTATGCCTATCTCGTATATTAAACCCTGATAGCAAATCGATCTATTCATCTAGTCTGCATTTAAAAATCATTTTGAAACATTAGAGAATAATTGTAGCACACCGGGACATGATGGAAATGGTCTAAATAGATAATTGTTCACGAGAGAAGTTAATGGAGTGGCCTGATGGTACTCAGCTAGTGTCATAGTGATGGCGTTCATTAAGATCGCTGTCAAACATGAAAAGAGAACATTCTGAAAGGTCTAGGGTTGCACTAGGGGCTGTTGGGAGGTTGGATGTGACATCTGATGAAGATTTTAACAGTTCTTGCTCCAAGGGTTTCATTGAACTCAAGGGATTTGCAGTTGGAGCGACAGTAGGTGTGAATTATGTCAGAGGTTGTGATTTGTGTAGATGGACATGCAGCTACATTGATACAGGGGTCCTTGCCAATACCGTCTCCCTGTGCTGGCTGTACAGTCTAACATACATTTCATGGGCCCACAACAGGGGTTACAGTAGAGGTTGTCAGGCATTAACAAACGTAACATGCGGGCCTCAAAAATATGGGCCTGAGACCTTATTCGCAAAGCTCCAGTAACTTTAAGGGTACATAAATCCTTTGTCAGGGTGACAGTGAACAGTAGGTTTCCCACAAATGGATAATAGTTTGCGCATGCCGTTAAGTTAGGAGAGCTTTGTGAATAAGGTCCCTGAAGACGGAATCTACGAGAACTCCATTTATTTCAGCCAAATTTAACCAACGTAGTCATTTGTGGTGTCTGAAGACCACACAACTCGCAGTTGTATTATCTACCAAACTTTCGAGAAACCTTTGGGACTGATGGTATATTCACAAATTTGGGAGCCTTTGTTGTGATTTATGTTGAGACCAATGCCATAAACGACTGCCCATTCAATGGTCGAGTTGTGCATTGAGAGCCAACCTGCGCTAGAAACCTTTTACATGGGGTAGCACTTCAGCAACACAGCCGTTCCACGACACACCGGCCAGGAGATCCCTCCGTTCCATTTATTTTCCATTTTCTCATCTTCCAAATCTCACTGTGTGTTCTCCTCCACGACGAGGATTATAATTACTCAGGTGACACGACCAGCTTTTGGACTTGTCATTTCGACACCATTCCGTTCACGTTAATAGCTCTCAGTGGCATGTCCGGTGGAATTCACCGAGTCGTAACGCTCAAAGGAAACATCCATAAAATGGTCATCAGCGGGTGGCAATAACGATCTCCTCACATGACACGCGTCCATAATGTACTGAGGTGCGTTGTTAAGAGATGAAGCAGTTTCGATTAAGAGGCTGATCCATGTGTTTGTTCTCATCAAATTCCCTCGCATGTAGTTGACCTGAAAGACTTCGTCCTTGTCAAATAACTTAATGTCAAATTAAACAAAATATGGAAAAGAAAATCCATCAGCGGCCACTTTGATTTGATCAATGGCAGGTGCCCATTGGACTTCCTAATCGTACAAAATATAAATCCGTAATTCACTTGCGCTATTGACATTCCTGCCGACATGACTATCCCTTTTGCATCCATAATAACCGTGGAAAATTTCAATGCGACCGCCAGTAAAACGCCAGCTTATGGGCTTGTCCTTGCTTGTTACAATAGTCAAAGGATTCGTACAAAAACGTCTAAATGCACTCTTAAGATGACTAGAGGGCGGTGTATAATGTATTTGTCCTGTTATTAGAGTAATGGCGATGTATAAGCACATTCACGAATCGGGCTATTAACGGAATACGTTTCTGGTTTATGATGATATGAAAGTTGCTCCTGGGTTCATTTGAGACCATCTTTCAGGGTGATAATGTTGAAGACATTCGTACTACTCTTGTGTCACATGTAAGATGTCAGTCCATGAATGTTTCGTAAGGGATATTTACCACAGGTGGCAGGACTGTCAAAGCCAAAAGTCTGGACATTAGGCTAGATGGCCTAACCCACCCAAATCTATCATGTTTAGATTTACAGGCAACTGATTATTCGCTCTAAAAGATTGACTTGTTTGAGATACGGAGGGTTGTCCCAAGGTCCTTACTCACAAGTCTTGCAGATCCGTCATTTGACTGGTTGCGTACCCCTTCCCTAGGCTTTAAGCTAAATGGATGGAAGTAGAAACTAGTCAACTAAGTGGCCGCAAGTCCTAGCAGAGTCGCTGTGAAAGTCCTAGGGTCGTATTTTACAACGTTCCTTAACGTTAAGGTCGACCTTAAATCTATTGTAAAACCATCAAGAACAATAGATTTAAGGTGGACCTTAATGTTAAGGAACGTTCTAAAATACAGCCCCTAGGGTTTCTTGCCTGAACTTTGCTAAACACCACCCGAAGTCTTTTAAGATATTGATGGGTGTATTTTCTGACACCGTTTTTGTTGCATCATCGACATTTAGCTTCCCATCAACGGCCAAAAAAGAAGCGGCGAATAATATCCGCAATTTCTACACTTTTATGTGAACACCTTTTCCGAGATGAAAAACTGGCCATTAGAAATACACTAAGTCCGTGACGATATTTTTCCGCATGAACAACTCTGAGAAAAATGTGCACCTGCTTGATTGATGACTTTTATAAAAATATAATGATGCAACCTGGATAGTTGCTAATGCATGTTCGCCTGCCCTAATGGTACCGCTAAGCCTGTTCCACTTAGAGTGGATCTCATCCCCATGGGTATGGCTAATGCATGGCACATCCATTATTGGAGTGGCGCACTTTTTCTGTCCTCCTCAAGTTCCTTCCTCAGACCTTTCCAATGCGGCTTGTCGCCCGCCTAAGGCTAGTGTAGGTCTAATGCACTCATGTCATTAGCTAGGTTGTTTTAGCTCCGTGTCCTCAGGGGCAGGCGTCCATAATGCCATCCTGACGCAAGAGTAGCTCCCATCGAGCACTGATAGGCGAAGCTATGCCGTCGTTGGTTTGTACCCCATGGCACGATCGCAAGCTACGGAGTACCGGTATTATTCTTACTTAAAAGGTAAGTGCTTGGTCTTTCTGATGGGAGTTCTTTTAAATGTCTTCTGAACTTTTGTTAAAAGGGATATTCAGAGGAAATTTAATTGGGAGTGATCTAAAAGACATTTTTACAATCACTGTTGCAATCCTGAGCCATTAGGCCAGGCTAGGCTGCTAGTTTTTGAGCAACGAGTAAGTGTTTCTTAACGCTCCAAGAAGAATGCCTGGGGGTCGTAGGGTATCACGCTCACAGCTTCAAATATGTTCTTGTTGGGATTATTTGAATGGAGTCGAGGAGAGGTACTCGGGCTACTCCGGCTATCAGAATACAAGTAACGGTAGCAGGCATACCTCCCATTTAATTTTAAAAGCCCCACATTCAAATTCCATTAAGTCCACCCCTTGAAATCTCATTGGGACTGATTATGTTGGTGATCCCTCCGTCGGAGATCAAAGTCAACCTGAGATGGCTTCTTAATGCTTCGGAGATTGCTAGACAGGCATAGGAGATGAGGCATTCATGTTCTTCCCTAGCTTCATCTATTACCCTTACAGTAAGTAATCCAGGGAATGAGACTGTCACTGTTGTTGTGGGGGGGGGGGGGACAAAACAGAACCAAGTTCCTACCCACTGTGTAGGACATGTCTCAGTGGTCTCTGGGGGCTGTCAGGGTGGTGCAGTGGTAATGTAGGCACCTGTCGCTCCTGAGGTTCTGGGTTCAATTCCTGGTTGGCCCATTCCTCGCGTAGATGCAAGTTTTCCTTTACCGCCTAGTCATGGTGCATTGGCGGCCGAGCTCTGGAAGTTGAGCAACTTCAAGTGCGGTCATCTCTTTGATGTTGGCTGGTCCAGATACCTCAGGCAGACCTTCCCGTACGAACTCGGGAATCAGTTCGGGACTGAGACGCAGTGGGGCAGAAAGAGACCCAAGTACGGGTCATCTTTCTCTGTGGGAGGAATGATGTACCCCAACCAATGCGGCACAGCCTACTGGTCGGCCATGGAGGATTTCCTTTTCGGCTGGGTGGGTTAGCCTGCTTGCCTGGCTGGCAATCCAGTCAGCCCCTTCTAGATCATGGGTTCAAGCCTCGCACAGGGCAGCATGGAAAAATTACGCAAGATCCACGGAGAGTGTACGGTCCACATTTGTTGCATTGTTGATTTCTGCTGTGGCAATTCACGGACGGTTCTTAATAACTCCAAGATATCTCACTCTCATTCAGCAAACTATGGCAGAGCCATACTGGTCAATATACAACCAGCCTCGGAAACTGAGCTCATGCGTCCTTGCCTACTCCTTCATGATTACCATTCTGGTCTTCTGGTCGTTAATTTGGATGGACAAGAGTTCTTTTCCCCATGCGGGTTCATCCAACCATGTCATGGATGGCTATTATTTTCTTTTGATCTTCTACTTTATACTCAGCTCAAGGTTTTGATTGCGCTCAGTCTTACAGCAGTCCGGAGGGTAGCAAAACATATAATCAGCGAATCACGAAATCGTGGCGAAACCCCCGAAACGTCGGGTATAAAGATATTATTCTTGTATTTGTTTATAATGAACATGTGATCTGTTGAGACGTGTGGCCGTTTTTCATCGTTATGTGAGAGATGTGGTCAGTGGTCTTGATGGGGAGTGAGTGGCTCTATCATTTGTGGCAGCGTAAGTGCGTGACCAGGCAACTTCAGAATACGATCGGCTCTCCTGCTTTATCTGTGGTCATGACCACCTGCAGATGAGGGATCTCCTAGGAGGGAATCGGACTTGTCGATGGTAGGGGAATTAGGCTGAGGTAGGTGCAAGTGATCTGCTTACCTGCCTTTGATGATTGACAGAGTGGAAACATTGGTGCCTTTCACTTCTGAGATCGTGGGTTTCTTCCAGGTTGGCCATCCCATTACAAGCCACAGTCCCATGTGAAATGTTTCTTATTAACACTTACGATAACCACATTTGAAGATGACTTTATTTGGTAATTGAACATGACACCTTTGTCTGGTCAACCTGGGTCTTCAAACCAAGAAAGAATTGGCACTCGTGTCAAGGAATGGCCACCCCAGGCGTAACTGAAAAAACCCACCTCAATCCCATTGGAGACAAGCAGGTCTAGACCTCATTGCGGTAAGCTTTCTGGCAATCTCTGTTGAGGCCCTATGGTCGGGCAACTCAACTCAACTTGGATAGATAAGCTTATAATAACAATAATAATTTGCGGGAACCCTATCAAGACCCTATCCTGTCGGGAGGCCAGTCAAAACTCATCAAGCTGAGCTTGAGAGAGAAGTGGATAGGTAAGCTTGAGGGAACCCTATAAAGGCCCTGCCCTGTCGGAAGACCAGTCAAGACCTCATCAAGCTGAGCTTGAGAGAAAAATGGGGCCGGGAACCCTACCCTGCCCTGTCGAAAGGCCGTCAAGACCTTATCAAGCTAAGCTCAAGAGAAAAGCAGTGGATGCTGCAGTCTGTTTTTCTGTATTTTGGTCTTTCCTGTGGATTCCATTCCATTCTTTCTCCAGAAGCAATCAAGTTCTAAAAGCTTGGACAGATGCATCACTGCCTGAAATACATTAATATTTCAAATACAGGCTCCCATGAACAAATGGAGCAATTTCATNCGTAATGGAACCGGCTTCCCTTTCCTGCTGGGGGAAACTAGCCGCTCACAGGCGATCACATCCTGGCCCAATTGCTTTAATGGTCCATCGCTAGAGCGCCAGACATGCCTTCCGCAAATTTATGGCAAGAAATACCGTTTGGCTTAGAGGTGGCCATTCCCATGGCTAAGTATTCTGTTCACATTAGATTAGGAGAGTGTGATGAATCCTGTGGTGCATACCGTTAAGTATTCAGTCGGTCCGGGTTCAGTTCTTCCTTCATTTGTCCAGCTGTTCATTTAGGAGGGAACTCACCAGACCTGCTTATGAAATGGACATCAGATTTTGCGGCTGTGGAAGTGAGGAAGTTATCCCCAAGTTTGTAGGAAGAGCTGGAGGTGAGAGTTTGAGGTCATCAATCCATTGAAGTCAGTTCTTTCCAAAGTCTGACGAAGGTCTGGAGATCAGGCTTGTAGATCGTGGAAGTCGAGACTCCCCAGTGTTTGGGATGGACTGGACGTCAGGAATACCTGCGCTACCTACTATCCATAGGTGCCCTGACTGAGAACTGGACCCACAACCTCTCGGCAGTGACAGGCACTTATGCCTCTCTGGGCAGCTTGTGTTTTGTTCTAAGTCAGTTCAGGCAAGAGCACCGAGCTCACAATAGTCTCTGCCACTTCCCCTTCCTCTAGCCTCTTCCAAGTCCAAAGAAGGCAGGCCTCCGACTCTGGTAGTTTGTTGCAGGACTGCAAAGGTGGCAGCACCATCAATGCTGACACCATTCTCATTTTCAATTACCGGTGGTGTTTATTACCCTGCCATGTATTTCCTCTCATTCTGCTCGAGCCAATGACCTGGCACGAAACAACGCCTCCCCCAGGAGAAATGGCGAATTCCGAGTGCGAACATGCTGTGTGATCTTCGGTCATTTCTGATTAGTTGTCCTGCTCAGAAAACATGCCAGCGACAGCGTTCTAAATGGAAATAAATGAGACCTATTTTGACTGGTTAATTATTCAATGAGCACCGTGTCCACATCTTTTGTGTCTAATGGACGATCCATTGAGTCATTCTTGGCTGTGCCAATCTTTCTGGACACCCCCAGGAATTTGTGAGTTGTGGTTGGACAGCCGCAAGGAAATCAGAAGCAACTAGGCTTGATTTCATACATTTCTGAAGATTAGCAGATGATTCACCATTTCCAATGAATTTTTACTTTCACAGGAAATTGTAAAACGATCAAAACAGTTGAATGGCCCATTTTCATTCTAGACAGTGTTGCTTCAGCAGACCTCCCTCTGGTCTGTCTGTTGTCTTCCAAGACCCAAAGGTTATCGTAAAAGATTAATGGATTCTCTTGATGTGGTCACTTAAATTCTGATCCTTGTCTGGGGAGTGGACAGTCGGGAATGTGGGAGCAGTTCTCGAGTCCTGACTCATGCAGCAGCGAACACAAGCAGACGACATCTACCCAGAAAAGAGGATGAGCAGACGCCGCCTTCTGTGAGGTTTTTCTCCAAATGGGAGGTTTTTTTGGACATCATTTCAAGAAAGATTGTTCGACTTGGGCATCTAAAAATTCTTCCTTCAAATGTTAGCAGTATATCAAAGGTTTCGACGCAATGCAGTTCTGAAAAACATTCAGAATTTAAGATGCTGCTTCAAGATCTGTTATGTTACCACCTGTTTGTTTGTTGTTACAGAAAAGAAAATGGCCTGTTCGGTTTGACGGTTGTCACTGTTGCTTCCTTACCTGTGCCGTTGAGGTTATACCCTCCCCACTGTCATCTGAAGAATACGTTTGTCCAGAGATTGCACCTGGACCCCAGTGTTGACGGGTGCTGAAATTTCCACTGCGCCACTCCGACAGCATCTAGTAAACTGCGCCATAAATATTGTTTGTTATCAGACACGCCCGCCATCTTGCCCCACGGCCATCCATCTCGTTCCGGAACAGCATGTCACCAAGGGCTTAGGATAATGTCGTTCTAATTAATCAAGCCATGATTGACTAATACTGTTTATTGTTATAATTAATACAGTTTTGTCAAGCGTGTTGCATTGAATTGATTTGTCCCCAAAGTAATACATCACTAGGTGTTTGCCTGGAAACACTTCTGGGATCGGAATAGCTCAATGTGATTGCGTTGTTTAATGATGATATATGTTGGGGCATTAATTTTTGTCGTTGTATGAACTTGTTTTTGGTGTTGGATAAACGACGGTTGTACGGCTGTTTTGTTGATGAGTTAAGAAGGTAGTTTGTCAACAGGAATGGAGAATTGGTGATAATTACGGAGAGCTGGTGACAGCAATGGAAGTTGGTTGAAAGCAACGATCCTTGGTGGCGCTGAAGATGTTTTGGTGAAGGTGATAGTCAGTGCAGGTTCCTTGTCCATCAATTGTTGTGGGCCCATGTAATTTTCGGGTTAGCTCAATACATCACTGTAGAATTACGCTACACCGTACTGCCACCTGTGTGATCCGGAATCTATCGGCGCCAGAAATCCTTGGTTACCAATTCGCTGAAGTGGTCAAGTGCATCACCAGTGCCTCTAATGTCCGCACCAATTTACTAAGTGCTGGATTGCACTGTGTTCGAATGACAGGCGTAATATTTGTCTTTGGTCTCCAGCTAAATCTCGCCTGAGCCAACACTGGTTGGAAGCAACCAATTTTATTATCCAATCAACACTAATCTTAATCTTCGGAATGAAATTGAATGCACAATCGGGCAAACAATGGGAGCAGGACATGTGCAAATACATTGATGTAACTGTTATGTTGCAAATCTTGATAAATTAAGGCCTGAATTAATTTATATAATTCAGTGCTGGCTGCTTGTGAACCTTTTTTACAGGAAGTTAAAAAGCCTAAATGTCATGAGTTGTCTGGCTATAGGAATCGTGGCTCCAAAAACGTGTGATGATTGAGCCATGGCGCGATTCTTCAAACAGGCCAGAATGGAAGAGACATCAATATCAGAAGTGTCAAAGCGAACGGTATTTATCATCTACCATTGAGATCCACAGAAGGCAGATACAAATCGTCTTCGTTGATTCACTGACGTCGTAGTAAACCTCGTAGCCGGGTCATCAATATTGGTGTGTCAGCGTACGCCGATGTGCCAACAGTTGAAATTTATTCATTGTGGAGCGATTCGGTAAAAACGTAGAGCAGTCTGCCCCACACGGCCGGTAATGTTTTATGGGGTGTATTTGATTAGGTTTTCTCTGCTACACGGTCGTCTTGGCACTGATTTATCGAAGTCAGAAACGGGACCGTTTGCGACATGGAAAGTACGCCTTGATCACATACGAGATTAAATTGGTGTGAAATGAAAAAATGCATTGAAGTTTGGAGCTCAATGAGGCAGGTTTGTTCGCTTAATGAAATGCATTTCAACCAGGCGCTTGCGAATACCAAATATTGGCAATTAGGCTCGGGATTAGAGTGATATTCTTTCTTATTCTTGACTTGTTTTCTGACACGCTTATAATTTGCTGAATTCCTGTAGAACACTGGCATAAATTATTCTGCCTGAATCGTGCGCTGACGTGACTGTGTTGCACTGACGGGGTAAAAATTCCGACCTCAGCTTTATGCGTGCTACTACAATTAGGCACCAGTTGTGTAATACATGTACTGGCCTAGCAGCTCCATCTTCGGCCAGGTCCAAGGATGGAGTCAATCGCAAGCTACTCCATGTTTCTCACCTGGATGGAGTGGTTTTACTGACCCTTGCATGGATGCCAAAGTTACTGTCCCACTCAACAGAAGGAGCTTTGGATGATAAATCTGAAGTGGCCTGGGCGAGATCTGAACCCGGGATCTGCTGCTTGTTTGAAGGACACGATTGACCACCTGTATGCAAGTTTAGTGTACACTTTGGAGCAGAAAACCAGGCTGTGCAGTAAAACACCTTTCCAATAATAGGCCATAAATGAAATTAGGCCTATTGGTACAAGTTAGTTGCTGGATGCTGTATAGAAGAGTCCAGTCTGAGCATTCGGAACAGCAACGCAGTGCTACGTACCGCCGTAACACACAGGATTTTCTATTAGTAGAAGGAGGTACTGTAATTATTGGCTGATAATGGAGTCATGTTCAATTACAGGTGATCACAGTCAACATGGTTTTGTGATTAGAGGCTGGATGGTCTCAACGCACACCAGGCCATTATGCTTCGTCACAAAATACAACGACAGGGCAATTTTCAATTTGTACGTATGAGACATCGACAACATTCAGTGAAGTTGATCATCGCCAGTGCGTTGAAGGTCCCTTTCCACCATTCAAGAAAGAAGACACAAATTTTCTTCAAGTAAAATCTGACTCGGAAGCAGAAGCAACCCTCATAGAGGTCACGAGCAACCCTCATGGAGGTCACGAGCAACCCTCATGGAGGTCACGACAAAAAAGGAATGAAAATTGCTGACTCTGTTGAAATTTTTTACTGTGTAATAGATCACTGTCATACGTTAGGAATAAATTTCATTAAATTTTCAATCAAGTTTGCATAATACATCCACGATTCGGATTTGAAAGCGTGATAAAACCATTTACAAGCACCTGCAATGCTACAGGCATGGTGTAATTAATTACTTCTGAGTTTAATTGCAAGATTTAAATCGTAGCACAAGAAAATTAAGTATTTCCGGCAAGCAAAGATGACGTTTTCTCAATCCGTCATGGCTGCTGTCCATTGTCTATTTTGGCAGTTGACCATTGTGTGAGTCAGAGAAAGGTGAGGGTACATGTATAAAATGCGGGGGCTGTCGTTAAAAAAATGTTTATTAATTATAGGATTTGACCTGTCAAGAAATTATGTGGTCTTTTTATAATGTGTGGTTTTTTTTACATTTTTTGTCAGCAGTGTTTGCCAAATGAAAAATGAAGGATAAAAGATTATTGTTGGATTAGAGATAACAGGAAATGAACAATCTATCAAAAGATTTAAAGGGATTTTATCCCTTCTTTGTCCTCTGTTTCTGTAGTTGCTCAAAAAAATTGAATGAAACGCACACACGTCCCAACAAATTTACGGGACTTTATCCATCGTTGTTGTTCATCTTAGCAGTTGTTTGAACTAATTCAGTGCTTCTGTATGTCACTGCAATGACACAATCTCACGCAGTGCAGTTTAGTAAACTAGGATGAAATAAAAACTACAAGAATTGTTCTAAAATAATAAAATACAATATTCGAAAGCATCTTAGTTCACAGATGAAGATTACTTTTGTACCAGGCATTGTAAGGCTACATGGTTCATTCCTGTAATCCAATTTCTAGCTCCCATCATCAATTACCCCATTTTAATTACGCGGTTTCTAAAGTTTCAATTTCTCTGCACTAATTAGGGAATATGAGTACGTTTCTAATCATCGCTTAATGCTGGAAATACATCTTGTGATGTAATCGACACACTAACTTCAATGACAATCTTTCATACATGTATGCCCCCTCATTTGACTACAAAAAACTGTGTGACAACCTTTTATATGCTCCCTCATTTGGCTACAAGGAACTGTTACTGGTGACAAGTGACAACCTGATTCGATGAACTTGGCTGGTGTAATGTACATTACATTTATTATACCCCCGCCAACGAGTTGGTGGGGGTATACTGTTTTCAACTCGTCCGTGTGTGCGTGTGTTCGTGCGTGCGTGCGTTCGTTCGTGTGTGCGTTCGCCTTTCGGTTTCCGCTCATTTAAGGGAGAACGACTGCAGGGATTGCTTTCGTTTCAACGTGGTACATTCCTATTGACCATAGGAAGGTTCCTTTCGAAAATCGGACTCGTAGCGCATCCAATATGGCCGCCATGGCTGCCGTCTTGATTTCGGTTTCCGCTCATTTAAGGGAG
>NMRB01001094.1:5524-59318 GCA_002633025.1 Notospermus geniculatus | reverse complement strand
AGTAAGGGGTTTTTGATTTGACCGACTTTTCAAGGTCACAGAGGTCAAAGTTCAAAATTTAGGCATTTGGTGGCGCGTTTCATAACTGCTTGGGCTATTGACTTGAAACTTGGTACATACATGTATACACCCCTATGTCAGGTTACCAATGACACCACTTTTCGGTCCAATTCGATTCTCCGCTTGGCAACCAGGTGGCCAAAACCAAAGCTCAAAGTCCAGTAACTCCTGAACTGTACCTTGATTGTCTCCAATTTTTTATCAGGCATGTCAGGTGCATCTAATGAGGATACATGACCCTGGAACATTTCGATTTAACATTTGTCATTTGTTTTTCTGGTACGTTCACCCAGGTGAGCACATGGTCCATGGACCATTTCATTGACGATTGATTGCCTGTTAGTTGTGGCTTTGTTAAGATAGAGTGTTGATTTTGTGCTTAGGTGTCCTTTCTGGTTGGGTTGGGTCAGGGCATTCCATCAAGGGGGCCTCTATTCTTTCAGCCCTGGGCACAAGATATTTCATCAGGCCATTGTGGCCACCATAGCTGGTCCCTAAATTATCTTGGAGACGGCTGTTGGCAGTTGACTTTTGTATTGGATTCGAACCTGAGACCTGCCACTAGCAAGCGGACATGATAACCGCTTGGCTACCCGGGCTCCTCAATCAACTGCTAGTGATTATCAGTCCATTTGGTTGTTGCAGCATGCTGGAATCCCCAGTCATATCTATAGATGGTGATTTTGTTGCCGTGAATGCATGACATTCTCAATATACAGGTCTTTCCTATTTCACGCAAGAATGTGGTTTTCCTGTGGAATTTTGGACGGTATTGGCTTTGGTTGCCTTTGCCTGCAAAACACATGAACTGGTGATGAGAGGTGCATTTTCGAGTAATGAGAATTGACCATCTGCCATTCCGAACCTCAATCGCCCGTAACCCACACTGCCCGATTGTTGGCCAGTCTATTGGTGATTAATATTGTCTGTCGATGGTTCATCATTTCCCGGTCATTGGTTTAATAGCTTCGGTCAAGTCTTTGACTGGTGGTGGATCGATGGCAATATCGGACATCGACTCTGTCAGCAGATCATGGCCGCGGGTCATGGGATGTCTCAACTGGTCACTACCTGTTTGACCACTGGTACAATGTCAGCCGGCATCAAAATGAACATTCTTTGCTGAAGAAGGGCAGTTATTAGGACCTAATAATGACTGTTTTTGCCAAGAGCAGGGCTTCTGCAGTCGCTCATCTGATTAGAGCCAAACAGGAGTCACTGCCTTTACTGTGGGTCGCAGAAATTATTATTGGGCTCCACATTGTTAGCGTATTTTGTCTTGAATTCTGCTTCCTGATTGTCTACCACTTTTGGACACTTGTACTGAGGGGTTGATCTGAGAGAGAAGCATTTTTGCTTTTGATGATCTACTTTGTTCTTCCAGCAGGGCCATGAGATTGTCAAAGACTTATGAGAGAAGTCGGCACCATTGTGGTATGAGTCAAGCTCTGGCCTGAATGGGTCGAGAAACTGATTATCAGTCATTTCAATGTTTAAAGTTCTCACTGAATTCGACTTTCAGGTTATTTGGAACGACGGGTTATTGTTCAGCTTGTACCAAGATGATTCCTGCCTTTGAGATGGTGATGAGGGCCAAAGGAAATGTATATCACTTAGAGTGTTTTGCCTGTCAGCAGTGTAATCACAGGTAAGGGCAACGAGCAAGGGCCTTGCCTTTCTTCACCTTATTGAATCACTCTCAGTTGTCAAAAAATTGAAACCGATATTTTACAACAGCCTTCCACTTGTTAAGTAAGTTGAGGAGGTGTTAAGCACTTGAGCCTAAGGTCTGGACTTGGGCTTGATGGAAGAATGCCTTGCACGAGGAGATCTTGGTTGGATTCCGAGTGCGGACTGCAACACACTTTTAACATTGCTTTTATCAATGCTTTTGACAATGCTTTTCCTTTCATTTCAGATTTTGTGTAGGAGACAAATTCTACCTTTGTGACAACAAAATTTTATGTGAATACGATTACGAAGAGCGGATGGTATTTGCGAGTATGTCATATAACTACAACACACTAACACAGATAAAAAGACAAGCACAGAACTTAAGTGATGACGTTTCGAGTGGGTATGGTAGTCCGAGCCCAAACTCATTATAGGAGCGTCTGTAAAGGTCACCAAAGGTCAAGGACATTGTGGCGCATTGCGTCATGTGACCTCAGGTACTTTATCAGGTTGTTTATTCTAAGTCAGTGAGTGGTCCGTTGAATTTAGTCGTCGTTACGTGACCTTGAGGTGGCTACTGCACATCGGAAGTGGAGACTTGTTGAACTTGACTTCGCGAAGGATTGCCTGCAGCTTTTGTGCAAAAGACTATTTGGAAATTCAATTGTGAGTCTGGAAAGGTCATATCTAACGCAAGGAGAACAAGTTGGTGCCAAGCTATGGCTGAATACCCCTATTTTAATGATCTGGGTATGAACTAGAGGCACAATAAACATGTCCATAGTATTTGGTGATTCGATCTAGTTTGACCTGTCCTTCACGGTGTGACCTTGACATTGATGTCTGACAGCCAACATCTTTTGATGTAAAAATAAATGAATACTGAAGCTATGTGATCAATTTGTTTTTCAGAGATTCACAATTATAGAACATTATTAAAGGGTCCAGTTACCGCTATTTCAGGTGTGTATGCAGTGTTGTGCACTGTATAATAAGTTCAAGTAAAAGCATTTACTTGAACAAGGTTCATTTATTCTGACTTGATACATATCAATGCAAAGTACTCAACCAAATGTTCCAAATTGTCTCTGATCTTTGGTTAAGCAGCTTGGCTGGAATGCATAGGGAGGATGATGGAGGACTGCAGTAACGCCACCACTTGGACTAAAGTCACGGCAGAAAATATTTGGACCCTGACATCTTAATGGTGCAGTAAACTTGTTCTATTGTGATGTAAAAATATTAAATCTCTCATTTCTGTGTACATTGAGGTAATTTTTGATGCTATGGTGGGTGGGTTGATTAGAAATGTGGTTTGTTTAGATCGTGGACATGTCCCCTTGTTGTCATGGGGGTTGGGGGAAGATCATGCTTTGGCATTGTTTAGGGTTTCTGACCCTACCTCAGTTTGCGTGTAAAGAAAATGAGAAAATACCGGGGATGCCACGATCTGTTGAAAACTCTGTGTGCCAGTTAGAGGTGCCACTAGGAGCTTTGCACTTTCTCTGGGGGGGGGGGGATTGAATTCCTTGAAATGGAGTATTAGTCCACGTTCTGGCTGTGAGATGTTTATAATGGTGTAATGTTGTAAAATTTGTCTTGTCATTCCAGGGGGGTGGGGCTGATTGAGGGTTGAAAATGAGATATCATGAGAGAGAGATCATGTGCATTTCAGAAAGAAAAGGGGCCTGTGGGTTCTACAGTATGTGCAATTGATGACAGGCTATATATGTTTCTCTTTTCCCACGCGTGATCCTCTGGTTTTAGTTCCTCCTAAATGTTAATAAAACATGTACGACAGCTCTTTCATGAATCGGTTTAGAATTTTCAAATTGCCACATTTGAAAACCTTGACTCGACAGGAATAGATGAGGTTCATAGCAAATCATGATCTCAACCGGACCTAACTTTTACTTAGTAATGGAGCTGTGAATCATTGCCTTAAAAGCATTTACCGTACTACAGAATTAAATAAGCATTTACTGCAAACTGACTGCCAGTTAACCACTATGCATATACCAATTAGCTACTGGGATTCTTGTAGTTTCGGACACCTAAAAAAAATGTGCACACCACGATTGATAACTACAACAAGTGTACTTGTGCACACCATGATTGACAGCTACAAGTGTGCTTGTAATCACATGCACACCACGATTGACAGCTACAAGTGTGCTTGTAATCACATGCACACCATGATTGACAGCTACAAGTGTAGGCTTGTAATCACATGCACACCACGATTGACAGCTACAAGTGTGCTTGTAATCACATGCACACCATGATTGACAGCTACAAGTGTACTTGTAATCACATGCACACCACATTTGACAGCCACAAGTGTGCTTGTAATCACATGCACACCATGATTGACAGCTACAAGTGTACTTGTAATCACGTGCACACCACAATTGCCAACTAACCTGCTGCTGGCTTCAGTTTAGGCCTACTTGTACATTTGGTTACAAGCAATAACTTGCTTGCTGGAAGTGCACTATCAAATGCACAATGATATTGCTGGCTTTAAGTGTGGGTTAGGGTTCCATGCACACCGCTGTTACAAACGTATCGGTATTGTGTGCCAATGGTTAGCAGGGCTCGAGAGAGTTACCTCTAGTTGGTGTTGTTTAATGGCTTGTTTGACTTGGAAAAGATGTTTTTTGTCTGTCCCTTCTTCAACCTCTCCTGCTGATGAAATCAAAGAGATTGTCCCTGGAAGAACTGATTACATAAGGGGAACAGTGGTGATGTTTGGGATGAAGGGATGCAGCATGGTCGTGGGTGAAGCAGGTCTCTCTTGTCCAATGTGGCATACTAATATAGATCTTGTTTAAATTATTAAAAAGTATTTTGTACAAATAAGTATGTATATCACAGATCAATTTTGTACATGTAATTATAGAAAGAATCTTAAAGGGATGATGACCAGGTGCCACTGAATTGAGTGACTGGCTACAGGTTGTACTGAGGCTTGTTGCATGTTTTAATATGCGTCTAAAAGCCACACAATGGTTGATGATGTTGCAAGCAATTCTACTAAAATTGTCATGATGTCACCTTTCCCCTATGTTGATATGTCCTGGAAAAGACAAATGTAGACAAATTTTCTTTCAACTCCATTGAAGAACTGGAAAAGGTAGACACATTTTCTTTCAACTTCATTGAAGAACTGGAAAAGGTGACACATTTTCCTTTCACTTCATTGAAGAACTGGAAAAGGTTGCCACGTTTGAACTGGAAAAGGTAGACACATTTTCCTTTCAACTCCATTGAAGAACTGGAAAAGGTAGACAAATTTTCTTTCAGCTTCATTGAAGAACTGGACAAGGTGACACATTGAAGAACTGGAAATTTAGACAGTTTTCTTTCAGTTTCATTGGAAGAATTGGAAAAGGTAGACATATTTTCTTTCAACTTCATCGAAGAACAGGAAACATTTCGGTGAATTTGAGTGTTACTTGGCCAGAGTTCCTTTAATGACTCCATCACAGAAAAACTAATGTGGGCTATTGTAAATGTCATGGTTCTTTATGTTTAGTTTTTTGTGGGGCTAATGGAGCAGGCCTAAGTGGAAATTTTGTTTCCCTATTGACACAGACTGGTGTCACAGAAATCTATTTCTACAGCAGCCAACTGGTGCTTGTCACAAAAATATACTAGGGGTCAACAGCTCCAGACCAGCATGGAACTTTTGCAGTTACAGGTAAGAATCTAGAGTTTGAGGGAGGTGGGGGTTCTGGAACAATGAAAAATGATCGTGTTATTGCCAAATTTGTTGTGTTACAATGGCCTAGGATAATAGGAGGTTGTACATACTGAAAATGAAATTTACATACTATCTCAGAAGGTGGGTGTGACATGTCCTGGTCGTCAGGTGGGTTGGTAAGTGGACAACCTTGATCAAACCTTGCTGAATAATAAAGGCCTATCAGTCCTGATATAATAAATTGAACTGTGCCATCCCAAAACTGACATTCATGCTGACAGTTTAGACTACACGATATAGGGGTTTACAGTATCAACCAGAATACCCGTTAGATATTTACAGATCTTGTCATGTCATCTTAGATCCCATCCTTCTGTATTCCGAGGGTTAATTGTTAAGATAACAGAGACAAATGGAAGTCCGTCATTCTCAAGAGAGAGGATTTGTCAAGGATTAGAGTCCACCCGATGCTACACAGCATTTCACTCAAGCAAAGTAGCTGTATCCGCTAGCATCAATCCCTTACACATTTAAGCACTTAGTGCACGGTAATGGAGGGTCGAGCTTTATGTTGCCGTCAGAAATCCTTTCATGAGAAAGACAGGATCTTTGCTTTTGCTTGTGGATCTTTTTGCCAGAGATGAGGCCTTGAATTTTGAGAACATTGGTAGAATCTTTGAAAATGTGTTTAATTTTGGAAAGGCCACATGAATTTTGGGAAGTATGTGGTGCTGTCAGAATCCTTTTATGAGCAAGGCAGGACATTTGCTTTCGCTTACTGCTCTTTGCCATAGAAACTCTGAGGAATGAGCACTTTTTCATGATTTGTGTGGCCACTCTGATGACTACACACTACTAAGCAACATTTGGGGGACATTTTTGAACAATTGGCACTATGGAAATTTTTCTTTTTCAGATTATTTCATGAATGTACAAAATCGTGATTGTAATTGACAAGCCCACTAATTCTAGTTGTAAATCCAAAGAAATTTATTTCAGCACTGTTGTTGCAGCTGTTTTCTATGTGTGTAAGTTCTACTACATTTTGAACTTCTTATTCCTATAAAAGGGACTAAAAAGCAGTCCCTCAGAGACGTTTGCAAATAGACCAGCTATTTTATGATGTTATTTGTATATTGGAAATAGTAAGAATGATATAAACTAAAAAGAAAAGGAAAATCATGTGTATTGTAAATACGTTTTGTTTGTGAAATATAGCTTTTTCCTTTCACTTCGATGTGTTATTGTTTATTATTTCGAATTACTGTGCAGGGCGTGGCATTGCTGTCCTCAAAAACAGGAAATGATGAACAGTACACTACCTGCATTCTGCAGATCAATGTGCACAAACTGATCCTGTTTTACCCTTGAGTATTTCACTAGTATCTTTATCAGCCCAAAGTTATTCATAAAACTACTTAAGTCAAAGTGTGACACATCCTTTGACGTAAGTCTGTTTCAGAATATGGACCCTGTTTTTTTGAACGGAGCAACTCAACACAGCGGAAGTTGTAGGTTGTAACCGTTAATGTCATTACGCAATGCTTCAGCCCACCTCAGTGGTTGTGCAGGTTGTTTCTTCTGAACAGTGGACAGGGACTTGTGTGCGGATCGGAGCATAGACGGAGCTGGTCGCTTGATCTGCGTCTTGATGTTGTGAGAGCGCAGATATATTCCATTACACACGAGGGACAGAGTGGTCTGGCATCTTCTGTCTTCCGTCTCCAAATTGCAAGTGGCTTCTCTAACGTAAGTCATCCCATTTCCTTCTTATAGATACCATGACGTTCCAAAGCTTACCAATATAGGCTCAAGTCGCGTCGCGGCCAGTTGCCTACCCGAAGTGCATGCAAGGAAGCGCCAATGTATGGAGATGTATTGCTTAGACGGTTCTTGCCCTTCTTGACCCAACTTCTATTGGCTTTTTAATCGGCCAATTCCACCCTCTAAAGCCGCCCATACACGGCGCAATATTATTGCCCAATATGGGGCCCAAATGGGTTATCGTGTGCTTTTCGCATGATGGGTAGAAGAAAGATTGGCAATTATATTGCCCATTGTGATCCTCATATTGTGCAATAATATTGATCGTGTATGGGCCGCTTAAAGTGGCCCATATACACGCGCAATATTATTGCACAATATGAGACTCAAAATGGGCTATATATTATTGCCAATCTTTCTTCTACCCATCATGCCGGAAGCATAGCCCATTTTGGCCCCTTGTATATGGGCCACTTTAAACTTGTCCGGTTAGGCCTACCTGTTCAACCAGAGGCCGCTGTAATCCTGGGCCCATATTCATAAAACCTTGCTAGCTTAGTTGGCTGCTAGTTGTGTACATAGGCCTGTACAAACTAGACACTTTAGCAGGCAACTAAGCCTAGCAAGGTTTTATGAACATGGGCCCTGGTGAACATATAAATCCCCTCCACCTGTACAGAAAGTGGATCTAGGTGCATGGCTATAAAAACTGATGAACCTTTATTACCCATCTGCAAGATATTACAGTGGGTCATTCCCCGGACACTTTTCCTTGGGACTGGTTTTCCGTCGACACCGATGATGTCCCCAATGATGTTCCATCCTCGTAATTGAAAATCATTCGGTCCTCTCTCCCAGTTGATACGGACCATTTCCTAGATTGCTGTCCACCGGGAAATTATAGGGATAATTGTAAAAGGCATTGGATTTGCGTTACCCGGTGTATGCAGAGGGGCTCTTCTTGGTAGTCGTAGAGTTCCTTATGCACGGCTGGCATGCATGTTTTTTGTGTACCCTCAGGAGCGCCACGATTGTGACTCGCATGTACATGTTCATGTACAGTATTGGTTGGTAGAAATGTGGACCCCACAAAATTATGGTTTGTGTCTGTTGGTTAGTGTGGCTTTTCATATGGAGACGAAGGTGTCTCCTAGCTTTATCAACTCTAATGCTGGTAGAGTGCACTATATGTAATCCAATCTGACTAGGCCTAGGTATTTAGAGAGGCAGGGCAGGTAAGACGTCGGCCAAACAATAGGTGGGACTAGAAGACGCTCCTCCGGGGAACGCTTTTATTATGCAAAGCCTCGTTACTTGATAATCTTTAGTTCGGAAGACCTTTATTCACAACGAATTCCTATACACACGTGCAAATCTTTTGTTTCGCAAGGCCTTTATTCACAATAGAAGGTTATGTAACTATACAAACGTGCAAACCTTTCGTTCACAAAGACCTTTTTGTTAAAAAACAAAAGCGTTGTTAACTAACAAAAGCCTAACTTACAAAGGTGCAGTCGATCTGTTTCGTAAGGTCTGTCAACAAATGCCTCCATACCGCGGAAATCTTTTGTTCGCAAGGCCTTTTTATTCACAACAAAAGCGTCTTTACCAATGCGGATTTTGTTCTTAGGCAAGGGAGTGAACAATAGGTTGCCTGCACATCCTCAGTAACCTCTAGCGACGAATTGAGCAACAGGCGTCTTTCTTTGCGCGGCCCGAGCGGGAGATGGTGCTTTTTGGAGAGGGCCACTGGGTGCGGGAAACGTTTTTCCTCCCCCCCCCTTGTGTTGTCTTGTGGCCTCCCTTTTCCTCGTTTTGTTTCACAGTTTTGGCTGATATTCCCCAATCCTCCTTAGGAACTCAATGAGGAGAATAGAGGCGAGGATGAGTTAAAATGAAAAAAATAGCGACTTTTAAAAAATATTTTGTTGTCACATGATGATGGCCAATCTTTGAAGGAAGTGGACCTTAAACCCTGCTGACATGGTCGGGTGCTTAACCAAGAGTTCCCACAGTAATGAGTACGATCCTTGCAAATGGCACCGGGTAATAAACCCTAACTATATCATCCTTCCCGTGCCTGTATCCTTCCGTTGGTACCAGCATCCGCTGTCGTCTGCGCATAATGGACAAGAAAAGTGGCATTGATCTTCTGTTAATCCGAGATGAATTCGTTCCACTTACTCCCAGGGCTGATGACCTCTTGCGGATAGCAGGGTTTTTTTTCGGGAAAATAGGCCTGACCAGCACTACACCGTCAGATGCCCCTCAATTTCGCTGTTGATGTATTCAATTTTCCATCAGGACCGGAGCCAAAGCATATTTGGCCCTGGTATTGGTATTAAGTGTGGAAGCGAGCAATCTCAAGGTACTCAGGTTCTTCACTTGGATGGGGTCTTTTGCCCTTGCATAAGCCTGCCGCAACGGGAGCTATCTGCTGAGCAAAAAGTTATTCGAGACCGTTTGCTCAGCAGATAACTCGCGTGCGCGCGTAATGTCGGTGAGTTTTTTTTGCCTCGCGAGGCAGAAAGCTCGCGTGTGCGCGTATTTTTCGGTGAGCTATCTGCTGAGCAAACGGTCTCGAATGACTCAGCAGATAGCTCCAGTGTGCGGAAGGCTTAAAACCTGCCGCACACTGGAGCTATCTGCTGAGCAAAAACGTCATTCGAGACCACTTGCTCAGCAGATAGCTCGCGTGTGCGCCTAATTTCGGTGAGTTTTTTGCCTCGCGAGGCAGAAGTCTCGCGTGTGCGCGTATTTTTCTGTGAGCTATCTGCTGAGCAAACGGTCTCGAATGACTTTTTGCTCAGCAGATAGCTCCAGTGTGCGGCAGGCTATAGGAACAAGGTACGAGGTACCACGGCTGGCTGCAACGGACATGAAGAGCCAGGGATGATTTAATAAAAAATCATTCCATGCCTTGTTCAGCTACGTTGATCTGAGCTTAAAATAGGGTTAGTGATCAAAAAAGGGGGCGGGATATTGACATGACTGCGTATTGAGAGGAACTGTCGACATGCCCCTGGTCTCAGTCGGGCACCCAGGAGAGGGCGGTGGGTGCCATGCCTTGGGTTAATCATGTCAATTACCGTCCGCCCATGTAAACAGTTGCAAGTTATTAACTATTCCTCCGAGACCACTTGGACACCAATACTGCCCTATTTTATTAAACCTCCGGGCTCTTAATGTACCTAGACTCAAACAGAATGAAAAATTAACCAGCCTTATTATCCAAGCTTTTGTTAATTTAGGGTAATGATGCTCATTTTGGCGACATCATTAAGACGCTGGTATGACGACAGAATTCGTAACGTGGCAATATTGGGCCGTTTTAATGAACGCCCGTGTCCACATCCATGAGAAAATTGAATTTGATATTTAATATTATCTGTGAGGGGCGCGTTATTAGTGTGGTTGCTAAGGCGCGAGACTTCAGCCAGTGAAGAAACGGGTAACGGTACATTTTAGTACTGATGTACACATTGCACGTAGTTCGTTGAGTACATGTTGACAGCAGATGGTAAAAGTTTTTCGAGAACTGTACTTGGAATAATCCTCCAAGGAATAATGAATGCTTGTGAAAAGGGCCTCCTCACGCTATATTCGTATTGTAGCTATGGGAGTCCGCTTTGGGTTATGGCGTCGTAAGTCAACTTCTTTCGACCTTCTCTGTCAACTCACTGTCCAGGCGTGGAGTCTCTGATGGAGGCTACCCCTGAACCTCTTCAACTCTGACCAAAGTCCAGCTGGACCCCACAGAAGTATCATGTGGATAATCTCGTCTTCATCGCAACAAGCATCGACTTCCACTCACAGGCCCCGCCTAATCGCTCCGTAGCTCTTGGAGTCAGCGGCAAGGCATGCCAACGAAAAAGTCGCTCAAACAACTTCACAGAATCGGCTCCTCTCAATAAAACAACATAAAAACCCATCTACGTTTTATTAATTTTGTGCCACCTGCTCTTTCTAAGGATAGTCTTGGTAATCAGGGGACGTTCCTTTTTTTCGTCCTCTGCATAGCCTACTTGNAAGTCTGAACAGTTTGGGAATGAGACGGTCTTCATGATAACAGAATTAACACCACAATTTATGAGGAATAATACTAACGTAGACAACCATGAACTTAAACGATCTGGTTTGATATTGGCCCGCCTACCAATGTTGGTTTTGTTTCCCGACCACGGCCCGTGGGGAGCTATTTGCGGGTTCTGTCATGCCAGTCACACGGCCTCGGAGCTAATCAGTTCCAACCACCTTGCAGCGCTAATTACCCCCAACAGACATTGCGGTAATTCTATGTGAAATGAGGTAGAAAATGTCCAATTATTGCTGTCAAATCGACCGTTTGTCCCTTCAGTTTCACTGCCTACATACTTAAGCGGAACACTGATGAAAATCTCGCGAAAGACGCGAGTTGGGCGCCATTTTCTCCGAGATTTCGGACCAACAATGGTTACCACGTGCCACTGATGTATACATGAATAGACCGGTTGAGTTATCTTCCTTAGACTGTTTCTGTCACTTGATGATGGATCATGATCCTGTGATGATTGGGTATCAATGACTTTCACCGACTTCAACAAACCTGAGGCAAGCTCTTCTTGGCTAACAGTACATCAACTGTCAAAGCCACGCATCCACAATATCCAGAAGCAAGGTCGACGGGCGAGGTCCTGAGAAACTCTGGCCATTTACGGTCCCCATACTACTTCCCCTTGGGAAGACCTTGATGATTCAGGATGGGTACGTTATAATATGACGTCTTTCGTTCCTGGAAACATCATGTCATAGCCTACTGGGGGAAAGTTCCATTTTCAGCCATGATGTTTCTTCCACCACTACTACATGTAGAAGGTACCTAACACAGTTTGCTGCAGAATGCATTCAGAAGTTGCTGATTGCAGGCATTTCCCAAAATCAAAATAGATTGGCCTCATGTCATAAAACATGACGACGCTTTACGGCACGTCTTCTTGCAGACGTGTCAACAATAGGGACGAGGTTCTGAAATCTGCTGCATTTGGCCAGACGACAGAACTTAATTGCCTGTTGCCAGTCAAACTTATTAAATGAAATGAACGGCTCAAGGTTAATCTTACTTCAAATCCGGCTTCGGGCATCAGACTTCGCTCAAATGATTGATGACCCTATAAAATTAAGGACACTATCCATCGTGAGCAAGCAAGGATGGCGTTGACAAATACTCGGCTTATTGTCGAAATGGGATTCTTTGATATGTTTGAGTCGAATTATTCCAATGGCAGTTAACACCGCCAGTAAGTTTCCGGGCCGTGTTGCTGAAAAAAATGCTTTTGTCGAAATGGTGACGTAAATCTGACGTATCTACAACCAATCAGGGAAGAAGGTTGATATCAATACAAAAGCACGTATTATAGGTCTTTTTGGGTGGCAGTCTGTCCGAAATGGCGTGGACCAACAACCAAATGCACCAACTATTATTAACCATTGATCCCCCCGCTTAACTCCGCGCGGAGTCCAGTTGAGAGGGTGGCGCCGGGGGGTGGGGCAGGTACCCCCCCCCCGCGATGTCTTGACAGAAGTTGAGCTATCTGTTCTTTCGTTATGAATTGTCAGAGAAGTGTATATCCTTCATGTGGGGGCTGTAAATGCAACCTCCAGACAGAGTCGGCAACCTCAGTAATGTTGTCTTCTATACGCTTTGGGATTTCGTCGCTGCCTGGAGAGCTGTAGTTGGCGTGTCCAGAATTAGAGAATGGAACCAAATAAAAGCGCGAAATCGCCATCTGCGATAAGACAACGAAACTAGGTTTATGGTTGCAATGAACATCCTGCTGAAATCATCCAGTGTACAAAAGGGAGCGAGCGCTAAGGTTGCGATGACATAGAGCTACACTGTATACGGACACGCCATGTTAGCGAACCTTTTCCGAAGCCTTACCGGCGTGTCCCTGTACCATGTACTCCATGTAATCGCAGCCTAATGAGAACCGCTGAATTTCTTATGGGCCGTGATTAAATGTGAGAATCATGAAACGAAGGATCGATTAACTCGAGTAATAACTGAAGACGCAAGTCGTCTAGACTATTTGTCTATTTATTAAACTATGAAAATCTATGAAACCATAGTGGTGTCAGAAATGACCGCCGCATACACCGTCAAGAATTTCATAATTTGTTTTAAAATTCGTATTCAGGGCCAGCTGCCGAAAACTCCCATATGTATAAGACTTTATTGAGCATACTCAGAAAATTTGATGAAAAATACCACCGTCTACGGCGGGCAAAGGCCTAACACTATCTTGTACTACCATACATGTAAATGTACTGCACGCACTACAGCAACCATTACCATGATTACGATTGGTTCAGTCCGCTACGTCACTCTCATATTTTCTGAATATCGATAGTTACAGTCGAAACGCTTGGGGTAGATTTATCAGAATCTGATGATCGCCGACAGAAGGCGCTATTGATCATTTTGACGAGGTCCTTCCTGAATTTTTTGCAGCCCATGCAGTAGATGTAGAAATTTAGTGAGGAATTGCCGAAAAGGAAAAACATCAGCACCTGAAAAAATAAGAAAGGTGTGCAGTGATGTGCGCCGTGTACACCTAGTACGTTTTGATGTGCACAGATAGGGTTCTTGTACATTTATACGTTTTGATGTGCACAGATGGGGTTCGTCTACATGTAGTTCGTTTTGATGTGCACAGATGGTGGTTCTTGTATATGTAGTAGACATTTTGATGTGCACAAATGGGGTTCTTGTAGGCCTACATGTAGTTCGTTTTGATGTGTACAGATGGACTTCTAGTTAATGAAGTACGTTTTAGTACATCTTGTACGATTTTTGTATGCACAGATGGCCTGGCTTTAGTGCCGGCCAGAATTTTTTATCCGGGCGCCCATGACGTGGAGCTTGTCGCTGCTAAAAAGTCGCGATGCACTTCATACTATTCCAGTCTCTCCGACGACCTTTTCTTTTCTGGAAAATCCAGGAGCAGTTTCAAGATCCTTTCAGCCAATTGTGAGGACGATTTGGGCTTCAGCGGGAATCGAACCCGCGCCATCTCGACAAAATCCCGACGATCTTCGTGGATTCCACCCATAATCATAATGCTCACCTCGTAAACGACAGGTCGAAGCCTGGTCAACCTGTAGTTTTTGTGATAATTTTCTCCAGTTGCTAACTCGAGTAGGTACTCCCAGACGAGCTGGTCCAACACCCAGGGCAGGTTGGTGAAGACGAACACCCCCGTCACGATAAAGAGAAGGACCAGAGCTTGTGTGTTCTGGTCGGCCTTGGCCACGCCCATTTTCACCTGCTCTTGCTTTCGTCCCACAACCTACATATATGAAAACGAGAAGTCTGATGTGAATGCGTGTGTTGCTGGAGGGAAGCCCGTTTCAGCATACACTCTTAGCCGAAAAGGTTCTTTGGTGCTACACCAGGAGAACCCTCTGATTTAAGAACCCTCAGGTTGTTTAAGAACCCCTAGAGGTTCCAGATAGAACCTTTTCCTCAGAAAAGGGTTCTAACTGGAACCTTTATGGGTTCTTTAGCGACCGAAAGGTTCTATATGGAACCCTTTCAGGTTCTTTACAGAAGGTTCTATATAGAACCCTGGGGTTCCTCTGGTGTAGCACAAAGAACCCCTAAAGAACCTTTTTGGCTAAGAGTGTACTGTTGGCTTTGAAAGACGCATCAAAATGAAGTGTCCCATTACTGTTGGATTTGCAGTAGCCTACATGTCCATGTACTTACCTTGGCAACTATCACTATGTTGAAAATGACAACTAAAACTAGAGGCGTCCCCAGCGACAACAGGCAAAAAAGAATGTTCCTGACATTGGGGTACCATGGAGCTATAAACTCCTTCTTGTAGGAGCAAGTGTTCTTGCCGAGGTTGATGTTGTCCCTGTCTGGTTCTGTCAGCAAGCTTGGGACCTGGAGCGCCGCCATGGCCAGGACGATCAACACCGCTGAAATCTTGGCCCTTTTCTTTGTGCACCAAGTGGATGCCTGAAATGAAGCCAATGAGGATGGTGAAGTTATGGGCTTTTCAATAGGTGCTGCGGGGCTGAGATGTCCGTGGAAGTGCACTGTTGCACACACGAGTTGTCCCCTTGACGAAATGCGTGTCAAACGCGAACGTCTATCCGTTCGTTCTGTGCTCTCGTCGTGGCATCTCGAACGAGGGGATTGGCGTTCGCACTGGCGTTTCGGGGCTTTGCGAAAAATCTCCATTAGGTCCAGTGATAGGTCACCTGCAACAGGCCGAAGAACAGCATCTCCGTCTCGGAATAAACAGGCCTACCCATCGCTATCCAGAAAAGGGACAGCTCTGTCGGCCGCTTTGACCCCCTGACCAGCTACTGCATGTCGTGTACATGTACATATTCACGTTATGCACACGTAAAACGACATGCCATAGGTCAGCAGTGGTGTCAGCAATATCGCTTCCTTGTTTTGCTCCTGAACGTAGAGACTTCGGCAGGATTCAATCAACGTCGACGGGTAGCACATAGCACGCCGAACACCGCAGACTCCACTCTATCTCAGGCGTCAGTCCACGTCTCTTGGCGCTTGAGATGGCGTGTAGTGTGCTGCAGGCTTTACTGACCTTCAGCGGGTAGCACACGGCGATAACTCGGTCAAAGGTCATACAGACGACTGTCCCAGAACCACTTTCCCAACTCAATATCGCGGAGCATGTCTGGGTTCCACATGATTACAGTCCGCTGAAATGTATAACGTTTAGAATTGTGGATACCGACGATGATTAACTTCGAAGAATGTACGAATTGGTGTGTGAGGGAACAATGTCCATGTCACCAGCAGAACAGTTAAAGGCACTCTTGTCCTAGTGAAAATGTCCCCGTTACAAAGGGGTTTCGGTCAGGGTTGCGCGAAATGCGGCATTATTAGCTGTATAGACAGTATTTGGCGAATATGCAGGAGGAAACAGGTGTAGCAGTAAAAAGTGTCCCCCTGTAAAAAGTGTCCACTTCTATTGTTGAATGACGGAATAAGCGGCATGTGTATAGAAACCAATCGCCAGAGATTAGAATGTAACAATAGAATCTTTTGTTCCCAGGACAGTTTTTCCTGTGGGGACATTCTTTCCCTTTACACCTGTATGCACGAAGAGAACATGCGTTGTCAACTTGAAGAGGGTCGTCCTCTCTATCACCATTCCATCCTGAGAATCACAGGTCATTTACGGTCGTACCCTCCCTCAATGTACCTCTGAACCAAGTGCGAGAAGGGGAGCCTGCCTGTTGTGAAGACCCTGTGCCATCACATGAAGAACGAGGTGACTGGGTATCGAACCCGAGGCCTCAAAGGTGAAGGCGGATGTTTCCATTGCGCCACTTTGACAGCCCATCTCTGACCTGGAGCGTTAATGACTGTCGTACACAGGAAATCTCAACAGCCAATAGTGAAAGAATTGGTAATTAATTTAATAGACGACGGTAACCAGGGAACACCTGATGGGCAGCGGATTGCTTATTTATTCAGTGGCGTTGGGACAAGAGAGGGTTTTTTTTCGATCGACCATATGGCTGCAAAAGTACGTGTTGCAGATTTATTTTGCAGGCTTCTCGGGAAATGGCTCTTTGTTGACATTGGAGGGAAGTTTGTCAGTCAGATTACCACTGTACTAATTCTGTACTATATACCGGTACTAATACTAACTATAGTTATGCTATACTAAGTCTACTATTTGACGTAAAGAGCCAGTCGAAGTTGAAATATCTAACGCTTGTCATCTCCGAGGTCCCGGTGATAGAGAGGGCGACTCTCTTTCCCAGCGGATGTTTCTTCCGGGCCTCCGGGTTCCTCCTACATTACTTATTACCCAATAGTCCGGAGCCAACAAATGAGCAAATCAGAGATCACTGCTCTGGATTCAATGGGTGATTTCAAAGTTGGTTTTAACATCAGTTTTACAATGCATTGTAAAACCGGTGTTAAAACCAACTTTGAAATCACCCAATGTATTTTTAAGACGTCACTAGAGTACTATTCAGTTCCTTCGTGGAATGGAGTTTACGCCCGTAACGAAACATTGGGAAGTTACCAATGGAGGGATATGGCTTCTCAGGCCAATCGCTGACCCCAATGGGTCAGCCAATCAAATCACGAACATGATATTGAAATGATTTAAGTCACGGTATCAATGTTGTGCAAAAACCGACCATATCTCCGGTCGGCCATAAAGATTTCTGAACCGATTCGATTTCTCCAGATAAAATCATTGTTATTTTACACTCATTAGGCATGCTATAAGAGCGATTCGCTGTTTTCAGCAATTATTGTTTACGTCTGTAATGAAGTATTGACTCTGCCGCCTGAATTCAATTTCTCCGCCAAACGTGTAAACATAGAAAAGGCCGAGAAAAAATGACATATGCAGCTATTTTTGGGTGTATGTTTCGTGCCGAAAAAAACCTCGTTGGTTTCAAGTTTACTGTATGAGATGTAGTGTAAATCCTTTCTGGTATTGTGACGGTAACATTCATGCACGGGCAATCACTCCTACCACACCGAACTGGAATCAGATGATCTGGCGACTTGTTGCACGAAATTCAACATGAACAAACACCAATAACTTCCTGTATTCCCTCAAAGATCTGGTGCCCCTTTCTTTTTCACCTTTCTTCTATTCGTTTACCTCAAATCATCGGTCAGGGGGGTCGTTATAGCAACGGCACGAGGGGGCAGGAGATGTTATTGTATGGGACAATCCCGAGGCAGGAAACGGTCGGACGTAATTCACCATCGCTTCATATCGAGTCCATGTCGGGAGCAGAAATTTTAGACGCAAAATATTTTTTTTCAAATCTAAGAGCTTTATGTACGTATATTGAAAATCATACCACGATATAGTACTTTATTTTGCCATTCTGAAGAATGCGTTCAAAATTCTCGGCAGATTTTTAATTCATCTGGGTAACCTTTGGCATGTTAATATCCCAATCGGGCGATGGGCTCGATTGGGCAATTTTACGCTTATTGGGCGAAAAGTCCAGACTGATTACAGACGTATACCATATTGCTGACGCGGCAGGTTTTGCCTCAAACTTTTGCGGGTGTACAATGTATTTGTAATCAAACCACTTCGAAAACATTTGGCGCAAAATTCCTCCATATTTTGTGCGCCATGTGTCCACGGTTCTCATTTTCCCAAAACGAATACAACATGCCAAGCAGTGCTGCCGTGAGAAGGCCGAGCACAAATCTGAGGTACAATGTATACCGATTACATCTCTGGCTGACCCTCACTATCCAAGAGTATTTCAGAGAGACGCAGAACGTGCATCGGCGGCGAATTAGTGAAAGGGTTCCGCTTTGTCAAGCCGTCGGGGTAGAGAAAGGAGACTGCAGAAAAGTAGCGCAGTAAATTTGACGGAATTCGGTGAAAACAGTTGTGAATTTTGTTGGGAACTAATAAGCATAGCCAGAAGTTAAAAATCTGGCGCACAAGGAAAGCGGAACGTTGAAGAAATCTCTTTACCTGGACGTTCTTCAAGAGGATGATTGATGTGTCAAACACAGCCAAGATTCTCATGTACAGGCACGTCGTCTGGTTCCGATATTGTGGCTGGAGCAGCACCAGGAAGGCTAGGATGTTACCAAGGAGTCCAAGCGCCAGGACGATCGGGTCAAGAACATGGTGAACCGTCCAGAGAATCGTGGTAAACGCGTATTCCTCCGCCGGTGTTAGGGTTGGTTGTGGTGTTGTTGAGTACGCGGGAGATCCCGTGATATTCACCGAATCTGTATCGCTCGTCATGGCACTTCGGACGGTGTTGTATCCCGTTGATGAGTCGGTGAAATTGTCGACCGTTTCCGTTAGGACCGTTGTGGCGTCCATTGCTTTGACTCGCGACCCTTGACTAATGGGATTTACGATGGCTGGAAGGACAAGACGGCTGTTGGTGACTTATTGCATAGTTACGTAGTTAGAGCAACAACCGTCCTCGCGATCCATCAACTGGCAACTTTGCGATGATGTTTGTGAGCGATATCTTAAGTACACAAACCGCTAGCGTTTCGCCAAAATCCCGGCGAATCCCTATTTGGAAATTACTGATAAAGATGATGCAGCCGTAAATACATGTATATCTGCTTTTCAGGAATTTGGAATCTGCACCGACTTACCATCAGAGTTTACCCAATCTGGAGTTGAGAAATTTGTGGCAAACAGGCCTTGCTTCATGTACATGTACGTGAAAACCATCCAAAAGCGCTCTAATGCGCAATGGTGGCGGATGATCACATCCACGAGGAGAGAATTGCATATGGCAAACAGCCAGCCGTTAAGAATGTTCTCCGACAACATCGTTCGAGGGCTTTGGTACATGCCTGTATTTGGCGGCATGCAGAAGAACCCTATGATGGAGTTGCATGGATATTACCAGTAGCTTCGAACTTTCCTAAACCAAGACAAACGAAGATGCTCCTTCAATTCTGCCATTGAGCAGATGTAACGCCTAATGGTGCTGCTGATTGAACCAAGGGTTCATATTGCTGTGCGAGTGAAGCGCAGTCGGAAGGCGAAATGACCTTAGGCCTTGATATTTCAAGAAAGATGTTGATACGGCAACCGGAAATGTCAGCCCTGCACACAGAACTGTTACTCTGAGGAACAAATGCGAAAACACAGACCTCAATGATTGATTCTGAGAATAAAGAAAAACTACGTGCAGTATCTACTTCCAATAGAGTATCATTTGATATCCAATAGGCTGGAATATGATATGCAATGTTTTGTTCATTTCAATTTATTTATGACACATTTTAATATCTGCTCAATAGACATGTATGGCAGTATTGCGACTTGAGTCTTAATGAAAAAATAACATGTTAAGCGTATGTTAAATTTGAAGTGACTCTAGACCCCTGTTCTCTTGAACGTAAGAAGTAGAACTAAAATACATGTATTATATAATACAGAATGTATCGTACCTACCTCTGCTTGTCGCTGTGTACCTTAAGTCCTATCTCAGACACGGACGCAAAATCCTTATCTAGGGTTACACCTGTCGCCAATATAAACGGGACCCATGCACCCCACAGAGTCGATTGTCGACGTTGGAATGACAGCAGGAGACCTGCCTTTCCACCTTGTATATTGTCCGTTTGTTGCGGTTCTTCTCGCACAAGCCGTGGGTTCCGACGACACTGGCCGCCCCTGTTGCGCGTGATTTTTCCTAAACCTGAACCTAACTACCTTGACGTTTATGTTTGTAAAGGAGAAATGGCACGTGAGAACCTGTCCTTCCCATCTCATCCTTCCTTCGCCCAATCAGAAGTTTGTCCGGCAAAGATGAACCTCATTGATTACACGGACAGGAAGAAATCACGCGTCTTGTATTCGCAAGGAAAGCAATCAATCGGCCATGGCATCAACTATTATGTTTTACCATCAATCGGTAACCAAACTCTATTGTCATATTTGCTTTGCGAGAGGAGAATTCTCAAAGCAACTTTATCGATCACGATAGTGATAAGAAAACGTCACCTTCCCGTTTTCTTTGGACTGCATCTGTCAATATCCGTAGGAACAATGACCGTCGTAATCTTGAATGCAACATCTGATCACCTGATGCGTTAGGCTGATAAATACCGAAGGAAATTAATACCCCGGCTTCTGTTTTCGTGTGTTTATTCTAATTGATTTCGTTAGGCATTGTTTCACAATATCATAGCTTATCGCGTCAAATTGTCATCAGTATTGTAAGATGTTTCTTTCACTAAGTTCTTCTCGTTTGCCATACCGGACCCTCTCTTAGAGTCAATCGATAAAACGATTTTCATGGTACCGTAGCGTAAAATAATATTTTGCACCCAAATATTTCGCCACCGTTGATATGATTCTTCTTTTTCCACAAATCTGTAAAATACACCAAAATCGCAGTTTTGTAAAGGTCACAGAGGTCTGACTGCCGGAGTCCAGCTTCTGTTGGTAATGGTCGGCATTGCTGACCACACAGCAGGCTTTGATCGAAGTCCTGACACTGATATTTTTGATATGGTAATGTTGGAGTAGCTTGTGCCCAGTGACAAAGCCAAGTTTCTTTGACCTTGCTGGTTTCACTTGAGCTCTAGCGCCTACAGCTGGAGTTGATACGACGGGCTTCTTCAGAATTTGTCCTTTTCCAAGTACGTAGCACTACTTTATTAAGAGAGTGTCACCACTATTTTGATACCAGAGGGTGTATATGAGGTACGATCAGCACCCCCTGGCGTCAAGATTGTGGTTAGCAGTCCCCCTGTGTTACCTGTGACAACACAGGGTTTGGCTCCACACCGCGCTTGTGACGTCATTGAGATCCTCCGCGTGACTGTGCTTTGATGAAGTTGGAAATCACCGTGATAACGCCCACCAACTTCAGTTTTTACTGCAGGTGCGAATATGACGAAATTTTACAAGTCTCACGCCGTAAATGTAAAATGTTGTCACTTTCGCACCTTCACTCATCTTCTGCGCTTAAAGTCGTCACGTGACATGTTTGCACCAATGCCAGAGGAGTCTAGATTTGCTGCATAATTTGTTACGTCAGTTTTCGTCGAACCCACCGAGGCAGACATATTATTCCGGTATGCGCCGGCAGAATGCGCTGCTGATCATTTTGACAAGATCTTGGCGGAATTTTCTGCAGCCCATGCAGTAGATGTAGAAATTGACAGAGGGATTGGTAAAGTGGAAAAACATTACAATCTGAAATGATATACAGATACATTGTATTATACACATGTGTATACGAAATGCGAAAGCAAATTCAGAAATGCATTACGACACCTCCTGGTATCAACAGCGCTTGAATCGCGGGGGAACAACGTGATAGGCCTACTCCTCTTAAAAGTACATATGGTATGGTGGCCTATACAGTACCTCATAAACAACAGGCCGAAGCCTGGTCAACCTGTAGTTTTCGTGATAATCTTCTCCAGTTGCTAACTCGAGTAGGTACTCCCAGACGAGCTGGTCCAACATCCAGGGCAGAGTGGTAAAAACAAATACTCCCGTCACGATGAAAAGAAGGACCAAAGCTTGTGTGTTCTGGTCGGCCTTGGCCACGCCCATTTTTATCTGTTCTCCCTTTCGTTTTAGAACCTATGAGAACGAGAAGTTTTATGTAATTTCCCTGGTTCTCGGTCCATGTGTCTCATTTGAAAACGCGTTGCATGCCATGCACGCAGAAATCTGCAGCATTGCACAATGTAGGTTATGGGTTACTTCCACAATTACGTTATGAACCAATGATGTGCCATTTCAGATTTATAACAACAGCCAATCGGCATCAAGATAACAATGACTTTCGAACATTGGATTAAACTGCAGACTTGACGGAGAGATGAAAAATAATTGAAGGTAAGTTGGTCTCCTATCAATTTTCCACCATCACGGCTGCATTTGGCATCATTTACCGCGGAAGAAATACCACATTGTTAGTTTATACCTCTGGTCCACGTTTGGAGCCACAGAATGCTGCCTTGGGCGGTAAGGTTGCTGAGCGGAGTTGCCAGCAGATGGAAAGTGCGGCATCAGCAAGTCAAAACAACCAAAGTCTGACTTTGGCTATTTTGCTGTGAAACCCTATGATCCTGCTGGTTTGGCCATATTGTCCATGGACATGGTGGATGGGTATTTTCCAAGGAAATCACTTTAAACATGCTGCTAATGGCCATAAACTATTAACATCAGGTTCAAAGCAACTTACCTTCGAAACTATCACTATGTTTAATGTGGTAACCAGCGTTAGTGGCGTGCCAAGCGATACGAGGCAGCTGATAATGTACTTGACATTGGGGTACCAAGGAGCTATGAACTCCTTCTTGTAGGAGCAGGTGTTCTTGCCGAGGTTGATGTTGTCCCTGTCTGGTTCTGTCAGCAAGCTCGGAGCCTGGAGCGCCGCCGTGGCCAGCACGATCAACACCGCTGAAATCTTGGCCCTTCTCTTGGTACACCAAGTAGATGCCTGGATATAGAGTTGAAATGGAAAAGGGGTGGCTTATGAGGCTGGAACATTCTCTGTTGGGAAATGGGCGGGGCTGATGGGGCCTCATAGAGAACTGGTCATGGAAAAAACCACCGGCAGTTACTTCGCCTTCAATTGGAAGTCGAACCCGAACGCTGAACAGACGGCTATTTCTATTGGTCACTGACCTTAAACGGATAGCAGACGGCGATAAAGCGGTCAAAGGTCATACAGACGACTGTCCAATTGCTGATGCTGTAGAAATTGTAGGAGAAGAACCAGTACTGCGGACAGAACCACTTCCCAAACTCAATGTCGCGGAGCATGTCTGGGTTCCACATGATCACCGTCCGCTGGAGGTGAAAGAAGCAAATCAGGAAATGAATTCGTCAATCCAACGACCATTACTTCTAAAGGTACAGGAATACACTTGTGATTTTCAACCTTATTTTGCTTTGCGACTTGCTTTGCAACTGGGTTGCTTTGCAACTGGGCACTCGATCGCCGTAGTGGACTAGCCACGTGATTTCCACCACTGGCGAAATGTGACCAATTTCAGGTCGGCGACTGGTCAGTTCCTTGCGGTCGTATTCAAATCGCAGGTGGCAGGTTGCAAAGCAGAATCAGGTTGAAAATCAGCAGTGGATTCCTAGCTTAAAGGATGGCTGACTCCACCCACAATTCCTCCAAAAGTAGACCTACCTGAACGTTCTTGAGTAGGATGATAGTTGTGTCAAACACAGTCAAGATCCTCATATACAGACATGTCGTCTGGTTCCGATACTGTGGCTGAAGCAGCACGAGGTAAGCTAAGATATTACCCAGGATTCCAAGCGCCAGGACGATGGGATCAAGAACGTGGTGAATCGTCCATAGAATCGTGGTAAACGCGTATTCCTCCGCGGCTGAAAGGGTTGGTTGCGGTGTTGTGCTCTGGAGAGTCCACACGATGTTCATCGAATCAGATTCCTCTGTCATATTTTGTGCTGGGCTACGATACGTCGTTATATCTGTGAAGCCGGAGACCAATTCTTTCACGGCCGCTGTGACAGTCGATCAACAGCAGTGTGGGCCAAAAGAATGGAACACTCTTTTCCGACGTACATCTTGTACAGTTTCCACCGTGGACTGATGATAGAATGTATTTAGTGCCTGTATTAGAAAGATACCTCAAACGATGTAAGTCGAACTGAAAATAACTTGTTGAAACCGACAATGCAGGCACCAGGTTAATTCGCCTGTTCCCGCACTGCAGTTTTTGATAAGTCATTCCTCACCGGGTGACTGAGCTCTTACCATGGTGAGGTGTCCGTCATCATCATCCGTCGTCGTCTTCGCCGTCCGTTTCGCAACCGTTGGGGCTATTTACCAGAAAATTTGCACATATACCCCTAGGTCGGACGAGAGGCCAAAACGAAACACAAATAGTGCAATAACTTCTGAACTGAGTGGCAGCTGAATTTTTGTTGAGTCATTTTGGAAATGGCGCTGATTTTGGATAATGTAGACCTAACTTACCCGAAGTTCGCACCATGCCTTAAAAAACTGTGATATGATATGCAAAGTAATGACAAATTAATGTCAAGAATGAAGCGTTTATGTCAGTCTCGGAGATTGTCGCGTCTTTTCAGCCTGGCCTGTTCTCATCTGATCTTCTAGGGCATGCTGGAAACAAAATTGAGCATGGACGGTATGTGTTCAGAAAGTAAAAAAATGTCTGACCGAATTGAAACGAACAGGACAAGCCTCCGTACCTTGATGAGTAACGTGAATCCCGCAAGAGACGGGGAAGGAAATGAGCCGTCCTCCCTGGCCTGGAGTGAGGCCTGTATCCCGTCAAAAACATGGAGCCACAAGCCTCAGAACCGGCAAGTCGTCTGGCTATGGACCTTACCGGTAAATCGTCAGGCTACCTAACCGGCAAATTGTCAGGCTGTGGACCTAACCGGCAAATCGTCAGGTTGTGGACCTAAACCGGCAAATCGTCGGGCTATGAAAATTGCCAGGCTGTGGACCTAGCAAATCGTCTGACTATGGAGCGATTCTGTCCAACCTTTCTGTGCGTTTGAACAGCGGTTTTACATTGTTGTGAATAAGGTCGGGCATCACTCTATCAGAAATATGCCTACGGCAGTGTGGTATAACCACAGCGCAACAATATGATTGCAAGGCGTAAGGTTACATAGTTCGTACAAAAAGTATACTTTATTAATTGTAGGTCCTGGAGGGATGAAGTTTTTCTTCACAGTGGTACTGTATGCCATTGGACGTCCATGGTGAAGTTGGCCTACCCTTTGCAAGCCAAAGGCTGGGTTTACGTAGAGGTATATGGTATGGACATGCTGACGAACAATGGCCGAATAAAGGGTTCATGACCATGAAACCTTTGTTCGCCAGCGTGTGCGTATACCGTATACCTCTATGTGAACTCAGCGTAAGTAGTTCACATGATAGTCTGTTGTTTACACTTTTTGAAGAAAATAAAAAAAACTTTGAAAGCAAACAGGAACGAATAAATGCATGTTGTACTCGCCATTGTCTGGAAATATTCCATCTAATCTCCCGGTTGTGGATTGACGGAATGACTGTTATTACAGGAATGCTGCACTAAATTATTTGCGTACATGCAGACCCCCTCCGAATTGACCTGTCACGCCCATCTCGGACAAAGGGGGAGTAAGCTATAATCAGCTTGTACTCGGTAATCAACGGACAACAGGGGTCGACAAAATTATGACTCCTACTTTTATATCACGCCGAGAAAATAATCATGAGATTTTTATACAAAGCCGTGACAGTAAAGAAAGTAACGTTCGGTATAAAACGCCGCCATCTTTGTTTTTCGTAACAATCACGGGATGGGGTTGAAACGAGGCAGACAGTTGTTGGTGACAGACGATGTTTTGTTGCTTGCAGACGACATTGGGGAAAAGTCGAGAAAGTGTTTCACGCATGAACTTCTTTTTGTGTGTAGTTTAACTTTTGAGGCAGCAAGCGAATACCCAGTCATCATCGTCTGCGTTTCCTTTTTACGGATTTCGTCAAATACTGTTCTTTTTTCTAATCAGTACACGATTTTCGTCGTCGAAAATTTCGTCGTGTTAAACATTTTTCACGGAATTGTGTGCGTTTCTTTTCTCAATGTTGGTGAAATATTTTGATCTTTTGTGCCGAATCAGCCATCAGTGAAAGGTACTTAGAAAACTGCGAATCGTGTCCATCGATGTGTGAATGTGACTACTCTCTTAGATGTGGTGAATTTCCTGAAAATGTTGAACATATTCAGATATATCTTCCGCTTTCCTTAAAAGTTAAGAAAGTATGAACATCATACACCATACCTCTCATCAGATTAGGCTTACTCAAGAAATGGGCACCTGTGTGCCTTAAAATGGTTCGCACAAGTCGTAAATTTTCTTTAAAAATAAACAATGTGCAGTATGTGTCAAATTCTCCTCTGAATCGAACGCTTAAAATCAACGCGGTTTGTCTGCGATAATGCAAATGCCGAATTTTGGAAACGAGGAAAATCATTCGTAATGGATGTGCACACTGATGACGTCATCACAATAAGTGATGACAAATTCACAGGAAGCGATGTCGTTGTAACAATTCTTGATGACGTTAACCACACATGGAGCACAACCCGGGGAAGTTTTCTGCCGCAAGGGACGATTTCACCGTTCGATGATCTTCTCTTCAAGACCATCCTTAATGTTATTCATCATTACCTCGACCCGGCCGTCCTGGCGCTTGGACTCCTTGGGAACATCCTGGCATTTCTTGTACTGCTCCAGCCACAGTATCGGAACCAGACGACATGTCTGTACATGAGGATCCTTGCCGTGTTCGACACTTTTATCATCGTAATGAAAAACATACAGGTATATCAAGTGAACTCTAGAGCGACTAAGAATCTCAATTCCGTGAAAAGGAATACAGGCGGGCATGGGGGAGGGGTGGGGATTACATGGGAGAAGAAGGTACTAGCTTTCTGCCACACAGGTGTGATAGAAACGGTAGTCCTTCTTCCTCAGTTCAGCCAACACTACTAGTAAAACACAAATCACTGTTCAAAAATGCTTCATTCAAAGTACTAATAACTGTATATATGTCTTTTCAGAGAGTCAACATTATGTGGAACCCCGATTTCTTCCTAGACCTTGAGTTTGGCAGGTGGTACTGTCCATTCTACTGGTTCCTATCCTACCACATCTACGGGCTCTCCAACTGGGTCGTCGCCTGCATGACTGTTGACAAGTTCATCGCCGTTTGCTTCCCGCTGAAGGCGTCCACGTGGTGCACGAAAAAGCGGGCGAAAATATCTGCCGTACTGATCGTTCTCTGCATCGCCACCCTGAACGTTCCCAATCTTTTCACTGAACCAAATATTGAGAACATACGATTGAGAATGGGAAAGAGCACTTGTACCTACAAGGAGGAATATATTGCAACTTGGTACGCGGTGGTCGTCGATTCTCTCTTCGCCATTTTGTCGTTAGGAGCGCCGTTGTTGATCGTCGTCGTTCTAAACCTTGCTATTACGGCTCGGGTACGTATTCAGAAACTGGTGACCAACGTGGGTTTCCTTGAAAATGGTCTTTGCTTCTTTCGAGATGAGGACCTCATCTCCATGCACTTGCAAGTTACAGATTACACTTGATAAGCATTGTATCATGTGTATACATACGTGTGCATTGCAATGTACAGTACATTCTAACATACCGAGAGCGCCTCTTCAAGTCTAAAGTCTTGTAGGCTATCACGCAATATGTACCGCTGTCACATTGAATTTTTCAGGTGTTTGGTAGAAAGGGTGAACAGGAACGAATGGGCGTATCCCAGGCCAAGTCTGGCAATGAAAGTAACAACCAAGCCTTGGTTCTGTTGTTCATAGTAACAGGTGTCTTTGTCGCCACCAATTTGCCTTGGATCATCGATAGCTTATTTTGGAATTTTCTTGTGAAGGTTATCACCGGGCAGCCGTTCAGCGCAAATATCTGGTTATACAGACTGCGGCCGGTCACTTACGAGGTAAGTAGATTTCTCCTCAAAATAAGCATAAAATAATAGAACCGTTTCAGATATCCTGCATTGTACGCTTCTTTCCACAGACACGTTGGCGTTCCGTTACGGAACTAGACGAACCTACTCCATTCAAAAGGCATTTTTTGCCCAGTTGAAATTCAACGCGTCTGGTTTAATATGATGTGAAATGTAGCTATAACCTGCTGCAGACGTAATCCGGTGACCTCAGTCATGACTTCCGAGTCAATTGGCAAGAAGTCGCGCTCGCAGATTTATTGCTCTTTTCAAATTTCAGTGCGTCCTTTTTCTAATCTTCGCCAACTCTTCAATAAATTTTTACATCTACTGCATGGGGTGCAGAAAATTCAGGAAGGATCTCGTCAACATGTTGATGAAACGTTTCCGAAAACGGCCCCGGGAGGTCCAGTATCAGCGACAGTGAATCGGAAAGGGGAGGGGAACCCCGTCAACTTTCTTCGATGTTAACTCAGTTTTCGTCGACCTCAATTTCGTCTTTCTCAGTTTTCAATAATGACTTTGATGCCGAAACGATATTTTGGCAGCCAGATGCTATCGTTTTTGAGTGATATCCTCCTCACTGCGGTCGCAGCTACGAACACTTTGGGACTGATGTACAGTGTCCCTAATAAAGAGGTGTCCTTCAGACAACGGTGTCAGTCATCGTATAATCGACATGTAGACGTCTATGCAGTACATACTTCCATGCTGCCCTGGGAACACGTTCCTAAATGTTCGTCATATGCCAACCTCCCTTCTCGTAGAGACGATCAACCGGCCGGTCTCAAGATGTGAAAAGATTCGAGAGTAGGCTACCCATGTCTTAAAAACAGGTAATGTCGAGAACGGCTACTGATCTGCTTTGCAATGGTAAGCAGACAGGCCTTGTTTGTTCGACAATCAGTGGGAGAATGTTCAACAAAAGAAATAGCTCTATTCTACGTGCTTGTCTTCGATAACGAGAGTGACGGCTATTTCATTAATCAACCGTGCTCCCACTGGTAACCAATAGAATCGCTACCTTAGGTTCACACAGATTTACCCTGCAGCCGGCTTTCTGTTCCACACTGTAGACTATCCGTGGGCAAAGACTTTGGAACCTGCATGACAGTAGCTGAGGCTCTAGTTAAAATTTCATAGTCAGGAAGAACGTTCAAAATCGATCCAAGATGGTTGCCAACGCGGCCATCTTGGATGGTGGTCAGTACAACGTGCAGGCAGTGACCGATTAATATACACATAACTGGTTTAGGTGGGTTGCTGAATGCATATGTCCACTTGTCATACATGTATTGTAGAAATAATCTCTAACATCATGGCGTATTATCTTCATAAAAACATCACACAAATGCCAAGGGTGACTCGCCGATTTGGAAAACCCAGGCCATGCAGACCGTTGTTAAACAGTCAAACACAGTCGTCGTCATTTTCTCTCGGTTGGGTCTGTTCTTCCGCCTTGTATCTAATTCATAGCACAATGTTAATTTGTTCCATGGTGCCAACTGTACATTTACCAAATTGATACCAAGGGTATGTCGTATCCCTGTATTTTTTGGGAACCGCTAGCGCTCTTCGCAATTTGATTGCGTGCAGGTATAAGACAATGAATACAAAGGAAAGAATTCGATTCTACAGATGAAATAATGTAGTACATGTACATGTAACGTTAGGCCCTATTATCATAAAAACCTAACTAAATATGGTAAACAGTAGGTTATTATATTCTGAGCTCTCATTGACGTATGATAATGATAATACTGAAGTTATCACGAAAGTGGTAAGGTTGAAACAAAGGACAAATTGTTGCGAACATTATCCTTTCTGCAGATCTAGATTTGATTATAAATCATTATTGAAACTAAGGCAAACCTCCGTGTCATCATATCCGATGTCAATGATGTCACGCAAAATGAAGCTAATATTGGTAATTAAACGACGTGTAATTAACCACGTTGCAATTACATGTAACTTTAATATCAAGTTATGTTGTGAAATCTTGAACACGCAATATAGAGTAATGTTAATTACTGCCTTCGAAGAGTTCCTTCTCCCCTAACGTAGTACTGTCATAATTATCAAAATGAAAATCATGATCTTGCCTATGGTGAAATTAAAAACCACTGTTTTGATTCACAATAATTGCATACATTTTCAATCACAATACCCCTGCATGGAATTTCCTGGTAAAGTTCTTCACGCGATGGTACGGAGTACCATTCATATGTTTATAAGTCATTGACATCTTGAGTCATAACATTTAGTAGGATGGCAAGTAAGGTAGTTCTCGCTAAGTACTCGTTGTATCACATCGACGGCATTCAGCAGGGCCACTCGACGGGAGTTTCACACCTTACAGATCGATTACGTTACGGAGGACAACACATTCGCCCATCGGGGCCGAACAACCTAAACTTCAGAACAGGAAACCCAGACCACCGTCTCCTCTCGGGCACAACGTACCGGACATTACCCTGCAAGAAGACGTTGGTCGTCTTCCCGCCGATTGCAAGCTCTGAAATTTCGCCTGGATTTTTGCTGCCCGCAGTTCTCGTCTCGCCTGACATTTGGTTGCCCACGGTTCCTGCGTTGTCGGCTGCAGTCCCAGTTCGCCACGAAAGCACGGGAATTCTGAACTCACGCAGCACGAAGGAGCATCTCTTCTCAGCGTTACAAAGCTACGGGACAAGAACACCGGTCCCTACAACTCGCGCGGTGGGACGCCCCAAAGGGGGAATTCAAAGAGAACTCGGAATTCCTGGAGTGATCGACGTAGTGTTCAATTTGGAGAAGGCTATCCTTGCATTGAACGGAAAAATCCGTCGCAGTTCATCACCTACCGGTCTGGTTCGCCCTACTCCCGAGTTCGTCGTCATTGTGTTTCTTCTTCATAACGGGTTGGGGGCACTGGTATTGCGAGTCCCTGGTGGTCTTCTTCTGCGAGTTACTGCTATCTGGGACGGAGAGATTCTTATCCTGTCCTGGGACTGCTCTTTGTGTCGAAGGTGTCCTCCGTGCTCATCGCGGAAATGAATTGACGACCCCTTTATCCAAATTTTGACGAACTACAGCATTACGCATCATAATCATTGAAAACGATTAATGCCGAGAGGTAGGTGGGTCGAAGGGAAACGTTGACCGAGACGTCATTTTTGTGCCGAAATGTACTCTTTATTGTAAAAATTGTCTGGTATACTAGCATCAGGACCGCCATTGTTGCATCACAGACTGTAAAAAGGTACTTGGTAACGCGCGCAGTTGGTTTCTTCTAATTTGCAATCGCCAAAATTGTGCACGATATGATTTTATACGCTGTGCAAGATTCGTAGTTTGGCGACGCCGTCGCTGGACCAGATGGTTCGCAGACTGACCAACGCCGTGGTGGGAGTTCTGTGATCTGTGATTCAACTGTGACTGTGAGTTTAAAATGAATGCTTCGGACGACAGCATCGACCAATCATGGGCCTCGACCCAAACGTCACAACCCGAGCAGACGATTTCTCCATTTTATGACCAGCTCTTCACGACGCTGCTCTTTATCATCCACAATATCCTTGACCCCTGCGTCCTGTGCCTTGGGTTCGTCGGCAACATCTTGGCGTTCCTGGTACTGCTGCAGCCTCAGTACCGGAACCAGACAACATGCCTCTACATGAGGATCTTGGCTGTCTTCGATACGTCGATTATTCTCCTAAAAAATGTTCAGGTAAGCGTTTTCCTTTTCTTTGATAAGTCAAAGGTTGCGGCGATAGCTCTTTATGTCATTCTACATCATCAGCTTGCAGCCCGCGCCTAGCTAGGCCTAGTCTTGCTCTCGCCAATCAGCATAGCCCTACCCATCACATATACATGATGATAGGCCGCCATAAAAAGCTTTGGACTGGTATAATCATTCAGTGGAATCTCTCTGATACACGACAGAAATCTTCCCGAGTTGGGATGTATTTCGTCATCTTATGATAAACTGTGTTCTGTCTTTCAGCGGACTGCACTCATGTGGAACCCTGAATTCTTTATCTCGATTGGGCAATATTTCTGTCCGCCATATTGGTTTTTCTCGGCCAACTTTTACGGCATCTCCAACTGGGTCGTTCTCTGCATGACCTTCGACAAATTCATCGCCGTTTGCTTCCCGCTGAAGGCGTCCACGTGGTGCACGAAAAAACGGGCCAAGATCTCAGCTGTTATGATTCTCTTAATGTTTATCGGGTTTAATTTTCCGAATTTGTTTACGGAGCCGAATATCGAGGGGATACGGACACGCCTTGGTCGAGCCACTTGTACGTTCCTCAAGAAATACATCGCCAACCCGAAGATGTATACTGATGTGCGTTTCTTCGTGTTCTCCTTCTGGTCTCTTGGGATCCCTCTCCTAGGCGTGGTCCTGCTGAACGCTTTCATCGTCACCACGGTAAGTTGCATACTGAGGTAATCAGTTGTTCTTTGCGGTTGCTCCCTACGTCATTGCCCACGTGACCTCTGCCACTCTCTCGTAGGCCAATAGATGAAGACCACTCGCGTCTATTGCGCGTTTGTGATACATTTTCCAAATTCAGGTTTTGAAGAGGAAAGAAAAACAAGAGAAGATGGGTGTCCAGAATCAAGATCGTAACAACCAAGCGCTGGTCCTTCTTTTTATTGTCACCGGCGTGTTCGTGGCGACCAACTTACCCTGGATCGTCGATAACTACGTTTGGAGATACCTCTTATTTCTTATAACTGGTAGGAACACCTCCAATGACTATTGGTTGAAGAGACTACGACCGGTGGTTTATGAGGTACGTAAATTTAGCGGATGCTGGGGTCATCTTTTTTCACGTGGCGCAGAAAACGAGCATTGGAGAGGTTGTCGAAACAATGGGTACCTAGGGGCCAGACCAGCGAATGACATTGGCCCGTTGTCGGCAAACATCGGCTCAATCAAATGTCGGGCCGACGTAATTTGCTGGCTAGGTACTAAAACTCGGTGATGACGAAAATATGACAGTATTTTTTACTCAAGAGAAATTACATGTACCACTTTCAACTTGCCACTAAGCGTTTGCAAACAGTTTACAACCGGAAGTGCTAACCAATTGAATGTTCTTTTTGTTTTGTTTCAGTCCGTTTTGTTTCTCGTCTTTGCTAATTCCTCCATCAACTTTTACATCTATTGCATGGGTTGCAGTAAATTTAGGAAGGATTTGGTCACCATGATCAAAAACGCCATTGACGTCTGCAGAGGGAAAATGGAAAACGAGAAGAAAGCATCCGGTTCAGAGGTCATGGTTACGACGAAATGCTGAGGTCAAGGCCACGGCCACGGCGGATGACTATACGCATGACAAACCAACTGCTATGGTTCATCTGTGCATGGACCTGTCTTTATGTGGCATGGGACTGTCGGCTCCGACTCTGGCCGTAGAACGGTCATTCCTTCCTCGCGACGGCGGACGACAGAACTCGACCGCGACTGCCAACGGGTGCATGGTTTTCCCATGCGGTAAAATGACGCCCTCGATCGGACAACGCGCCAAGCGCAATAAAATCAAGTGTGAGCAAAAATTTCCAAATCTAACCCAAAAGGGCCGATTGTTCGTGTGGGTTGCTATCTTGGCCGGCGTTAACTTACTTAATTTGGCGTTATCTACATGTACTTCATTTGGCGTTATCTCCAAGCTCAAGACAACAGAAGACAGGTCAAGATAAAATTGCACCGTGTGGAGGAAGTCTGGGATGAAAATATTCACCGACGTGAAACGAGAAAACTGTCCCCTAAACGATGAAGTTGGCCTCGTTTATGTTCTTTATCGTTTGCGAGGCAGTTTTTACAATTCACAGCCATCTAAATTTAGTTAGAACTACACGTTCCTAACGGAATCGGCTACCGAAGGTTCGGTGGCAGAATTGGTTTATTCCCACTTCGCCCCTTCCCATTTCGCCCCCTAACAGTAAATCCATTAAATACTGGTAGCTAACCCTAACCAATAACCATTAGGGGGCGAATTGGGAAAGGGCGAAATGGGAAGACACCGGCAGAGGTTTATTCCCACTTCGCTCGGATGGATCTAGTCTTATTCCGTCGTGACCGGATTATGCCATGCATGGTCTTGGAATTTATGATACAACAAATCATTAAGGGGAATGTCGTTCTTGTTCTTTTATCACCCGTTATAGTTCGTTGGCTCTCTCGAATATTATCGTAGGAGTAGTTCACACCGGCCACCGGCCCGGGGTGTTCTATCACAAAGAGTTCCCTGGTCTGCTTCTCCGCTTGCAATGATAGAAAAGCCCAACATCTTTTGGCGTCAATGCACAGAAAAAAATCGATCTCATCTCGAGATAAAATGAGTCTCCAGCCTACTATTTTGTCCCTAAAATAAGTTTCCTTTGCTGCTCGAACCGAGAATGAGTACCAGTTTTCTAAGGCTGGAGCCCTCTTGCATCGACTGGAGATAACTGCAACTGGAGTCTCATTCTGAAGTGGTTCAATGTCTACTCATTTTGAGTTTTCTCAAATCAGTTCTCCAGTCGATGAGGGCATCAGCTGGAGAAAATTGGAAACAAACCGAGGGGAACCAAAATCTGCTCATATGAGGAGCTCGGTGGTGTGGTGGTTCTGGTGTCCGACTTGCGATCAGAGGGTCCTGGTTTTTTTTTTATATATGGAGACATCACTTGTTTATTTGATTCGAGATAACAGACAATCCGGTGGAAACAGCTGAGAATGATTTTAACCAGTTGGAGACAACGTAATCTCAAGTGGAGACCCAGTTATGTCTATTTGAGTTGCAAAAGAAACTCATTTTAGGGACAAGAGTTGGAGATTCATTTTATCCCCGGATTTTATCTCGAGATGAGATCGTTTTTTCTTTCTGTGTGCAGCAGTGGAATGTGATCGGTTTCGAGTTTCATTTGTGCTCATTAATCTGTAACCGGTGTGACTGGAAAGAATGTCCCCTGGAAAACTGCCCATAGAGCAAAGGATCATTCTAATCTCTGGCGATTGGGTTTCTATAGATCTACCCGTGCGCATTCGTCATTGAACAATTTACCGTCTTCTGTCCGCATGTGGTAGATGCTGTCATTTTGGACACTATCTCTTGATTTGTCTCGATAGAAAGCCTGAGGTTGAATACCTTGGCGCCACTAAATAACGCTGGTGGTCTATCATGTTCTGGAGGTGTTTCGAAGGGCGTAGCACTTCTGTAGACCACCATACTGCGGTGCTGTGATTTTTGTTCATGGAGTTCAGCTTTAACTTGGCTGAATACAGTATACAGGTCCTCCGTGGTGGCAGGTGTCAACATGTCGAGTATCGCAGGCCGGGGTGGACATAATTATGAATATAGGCAGGGACCTATATTCATGGAATCGGTGAAAAAGTGCTGAGACGAGGATGGCACGCAGTCTAGACGGCGCTAAAATATGTAGTGGGCTACGCTTTTAATGCAGCTATATTTAGGTAGGCTATTATCAGACGACGGGCAGGCGCCAGGAGACATGCGTGGCATTGATTGACGTGACCTGTGGCCGTCGTCCACGCGCACCTTGTTGGTTGGTTTGTTCAGGCGGGAATAATATTGCGACCTTGTGCAGGCACAACACGTAGACGCTGTTGACCCCTTACTTCTGCAGATAATACTAGACTAGTGTAGGCCCTCTAGATGGGTTTTTCGCTTTCTATTTGCGTGCGTGTAACNAAACGGCAAAGGACTGGCCGGGGTTTACCCTGGATCTTTGGTCCATTTCTATGGTAGACGCTAATGTCCTCGACTTTTACTTCGGCACCGATTTCGTTGAAGATATGCAACAGTTCCTTGCCCAAGGAATCATGAGATTCATTGGGTGCTTCGGGTATACCGCACACTTTTACAGCCTCTCTCCTTGAGTACTGTTCATTGGCTTCAGTTCTCAAAAAGTTCTTTCTGATTGTAGCTTTCAAAGTTTCCAGCTTTTCATCAATAATTTCATTTACGGCTGACTGTATCTTATCGACTGCTTTCTGCACCATACTCTCGAGGGAAGGTTGCAGTTTGAGCACTACTAACTCGGCTATCTCGTTGGCATTGTCATTGCCTAACACTTGCTCATGCTGCATGCTTGCGTCGGCATTTTCGGTGACGACCTTACCATGTGCACAACCACGTGCATCGCCGGCACTGTTAGGCCTACCGGTACCGTTGTCAGCATCCTTTCGATCTTTTTCATCGTTAGCACTAGTAGCAGATCTCTTTGGGGTGCTTGTAATAAAGCTGCTACCTAGGTCACTTAAAAAACGTTTTTTGGACTTATTATTAGGCATCTTGCCGTGTTTTCTGCGTTTTATTGCTCAGAATTCGGGAAAATCGTCCGCCATTTGCCACACCCAAAATTGGGGACCAACTGTATTACTAGTGTCAGCTGCTGCTATCTATTGTCCAGTGTTGGAACTAACGCTGTGAATCTCGTACGTATGCATGCTCCTTTAAGCTTGGGGAGTTGATCCACGTGTGTGGAGTTTTAGGCGCCGTCAGCTGCTGCCATCTTTTGTCTAACACTAACACTGTGCATTACGTACGCATGCTCTGGTAAGTTTGGAGAGTTGATCCACATGTTTGGAGTTTTAGGAGCCGTCAGCTGCTGCCATCTTATGCCCAGTTTTGGAACTAATGCTGTGCATCTCGTACGCATGCTCTGGTAAGCTGTTGGAGAGTTTGTCCACGTGTGGAGATTGAGAGCCGTCAGCTGCTGCCATCTATTGCCGTGTGTTGGAGTAGCGCTGTGCTTCATGCAGCATGACATGCATGACATGCATGAGGCATGAGCAACTCAGCATCATCGACATGGCTGATCTTGCATGCATCATGATCTGGTAGGCATGCATCATGTGCATAGGACTGTGCATTGTCCCCCCTCCCTAGGCCTAGGCCTAACACACGATTGCAGTTGCACTCGCCACTGACTGTGATTCAGCATGTTCCTGTGGCTGTGTTCAGACTGACAGTTCTGTGTTCAGCAGGCACGGCACATCCTCATGATCCTGTCGCCCCCCTCCTCATGCTCCTCAGCTCATAGGCCTACCGGTATGTAGGCCTAGGCCTATGTAGGCCTATGGTGGGATGCCCCTCTTCTACGCTCTGGCCCTGGCCCCCCCCCCGGCTCAAATTGTCAATAGGCCTAGGCCTATAGGCCCTAGAGTTAAAGCCGCCCATATGCCATAGGCCTAGGCTACACGGCGCAGTATTATTGCACAATTAGGCCTATTGTCACAATAGCAATAGGCCGCTATCTGGCTATGGGGCCCAAATGGGTGGTCGTGTGCTTCTATTCTAGCATGATAATTAGAAGAAAGATTGATGCCCATTGTGATCCTCATATAGGCTATTGTGCAATAATATTGATCGTGTAGGCCTAGCCCTAGGCCTAGGCCTAGGGCAGCTTTACCAAGGGTACGGTAAAAATGTCATTGTCATATTTTGCGCTGAGCGCTCAGCTAATTCAGTTTCCTTCAACCAATTTTTCCCCCAACAGAACACTGCCATGACGACCGTTGATGATGCGATTGCTTCAGTTTTTGACTTGATTTTGGTGATTTACTTGTCATAACCTCAATGACAGGTACAACAGGTGAGGTACCAGTCCACCACTTTGTTTGACAAGGCATGAAGAATCATCTGCTGGGATGAAAACCAAGAAGAAGAAGGACCCTGCTGACAAGCCATCATCAGTGGGGCGTGGTGGCAAGCGCGAGGGCTCAGGCAGGAAAAGGGAACTCCCTGATGAATTGAAGAATAAAGCAAAAGTGTATATTGGTATGTCAGACCCATCTGACTTAAAATAAGGAAGTTTGGGACTCACAGCCAGCAGCTGCTGAAGACTTGTCTTGTATGGAGCTTTTCTGAATGCTCAGGAACGAAGCATAAAGCCTTGCCGATGTTGTCAGTTATCTGTCCTCACTGAGTCACTGCCACTGGCACTGCTCCAAAAGTCTGGCTTGAATCAGCTCTGATGCTTTTGCCAAGGAACATAAAGCACAGGGACCATGACCATTTTCCAGTCGTCAGGTTTTGTTACAGGAAAAAAACTGTATGCTTTCAAAATAAAGACCTTACTTTAATCTAGTGACCCGAATGTTTTGAGTCTCTGACTTATATTCTTTTTCATTTGCAGGTGCTCCAAATGTTCGTAAATGGAATGCCATCAAACGTGCCTACTGCGATGACGGCGACATCTTCTTTACGAAAAAGTTGTTGGAATTTGCGGAGAAGCATGTTGAACTGCTGGCGTCATATTTGACTGGGAAGGAGCAGCAAGAAGAAAGATGTGTCACCCCAGATGGTATGATGTACAAACCGTTTCCATTCTTTGACTAAATTACAAAATGTATTCAATTTTTGCTGTTCAAACAATTATTTTCGGGGGGGGGGGGCAGAATTTAATCTCCGGAAGAAGAGAGCTTGAACTTCAAGTTGTAAAAGTGAGTCTCCCTCTCTATCACCTAAAGATTGGGTCTGATCGGGCCGTTGAACGCAGAACCTCAGAGGTGACAGGTGCTGATGAGGCTGACAACCTTTGATTCCACATGCAGTCCTGTTTTCTCCTGTTGTGCATAATTCGCTCAATATTGTCAATTTAGAGTTTACGGTAAAAATGTCATTGTCATATTTTGCGCTGAGCGCTCAGCTAATTCAGTTTCCTTCAACCAGTTTTTTCCCCCAACAGAACACTGCCATGAGGACGACCCAAACGGCCCACCACAGTATTTTATCTGTCTTCGCGTGACCTTTGACCTCCACCGATGGTTTTGTAAACTCCACACTCACTCACAGCTAGAGCCGTCTTCTTTCATTGTCCATTTGCTTCTCTTGTACATGCGATGGCATGACGTAGATAAAGAATTCAGGTATGTGTTTGATTATCCAAGATCCTATTTTGTAAAAAAAGAGACTTTACCCTTTTCGTGTTAAGTGTGTTGTTCAAGTCTTACTTTCCTTAGTCTTGCATCTTTGTTTGCCAGGTACCAGTTAGCCAGGCAGGACAGATGGTCTCCCCTCTCACTCTTTTACGATAGAATTTTACATGACGTTAATCCTTCTGCCTTACATGACTTTATTACATGCTTTCAGACCAGAAACTTTCACCAAACTTCTCGAGGAGTTGCAAGGCCAGTTACCCAGGTGGGATTCAAGTAAAGATACCTCTTCCTTTAAACCACCAGCTGACTGTTCTGCCCAAAGCTGTTTGATGACTGAAGTTGTTGCAAGCTGTGATGATATCAGTTTGTTTCAGCAAAAAGGCCAAGGTGAAATTCCACATTCAAATGATATTGTGGCTCGGCAGAATGCCCCAAACTGTCCTTCCGATGTTCAAGACCTAGGACCTGAGAGGCCATCTGTGTTATCTCAATTGCAATCCCCATTCCAAGGTCATGTGACATACAGTCAGGAACAATCACCTGGTCACAGTCATCACATGCGAACTGAAGTTCAAGGTCATCATATGCAAGGTGAAGGTCAAGGTCATCATAAACAAACTGAAGTTCAAGGTCATCATATTCACACAGAAGGTGAAGGTCATCATACACATATGCAAACTGATGGTCAAGGCCGTCATATGCAAATTGTGAGTCAAGGCCGTCTTATTCAAACTGAAGGAAATGAGAAACATGGCCACTTTGTAGCTCGCGGTCAGATGCTGCAGGATGGAATTAATCAGAATGAAGGTCAAGTTCAAGGAAATGAAAATCAAGTCATAATGATTCCTGGTGATCATTTCTGGTCTCCTGCCATGGCAATCCGTGGTCCAGAACACGCTGTGCACTTTGGCAAAAATTTTAACTCTGCGAATAATTCTTTGCCTGTTAGAAATTTCAACGTGCGGAATGCTCACGAGGAAGAAATGAATCGGGATGTCATCATGCCTTTGCACCAGCCGAATCCAAGACATGAGGCAGAGCAGCCAACATCCTTGGGAGGGCATTTACAAACAGACGTACCTCAAGCACAAGATCTTTCTTGTCACCATGCAGTTAGGAGTACCTCCAGTGGGGAGGTACATGTAATGCCTTCCAGTGAAAGCCATCCGATTCCGTCAAACCATTCACAGATCAGGAGCAGTAGCCCTTTTCTGGTTCACTCAAGGCATCAAAACGAGAAGTCGGTCTGTCAGCCAGGTGATGGTTTCATCGCAAGGTCTAATGAAGGAAATCCAAGGGAGGGCTTGGTGTCGGATGATTTACGAACTGGATCCAGGCAACAACAGAGCGAGACTGTTGTCATTCATTATCTACCTGAACCTACTACAGATACCAGTAGCGGGGTAATTGATCCTTTGAGGGTTAACCCCAGTGCCCCTATTTCTGTCATACAACCCAATCATCAGTTACTGCCAGGCCACATCATTCTCGATATTACAGACGGGACACGAATTGTTAATGTTGTGAATGTATGCGACCAGTCTGCTCTTCCCATAAGCACAAATCACACTTTCCATCTCCCGGTAGGTGGGACTGAGATCTCAGACGGTCGGGATGTTCATCAGATTGGTAATTCAACTGCCCTGCCAGTCTCGGCTCACAATAACCACCATATTGTCACACAACAGACCTTCCTGCCTCCGCAGATTTTAGGCCAACCGAGGACTGAAACGCAGCTCGTATTCACCACACAAAATGAGAAGGGTCCAGTGGCCAGATCTGAGAATTACGATCACCAACTGCAGGGGTGTTTGGACTATAGCCAGCATTCTGTTGGTAACACTGCTATTAATGAACATTATTCGGTGACACGCCAGCACATCCCTACTATTATCCCCCACTGGGAGCCCATGCAGACATTTCACTCACAGTTACAGACTGCTCCACATGCTGCAGATTCCAGTGTGGCCCCAAAAGTGCAACAAACTCCCTCAAGTGTTTCAGGGAAAGACGCAAGTCTCCTCATGTCATCTGCTTTGCCTGTGAATACTTCGTTTAACAAGGAACAGCCTCTACATGGAAAAAATCGGGCGATAGGCTATGACACCGAGGGCGTCAGTCAACCGCAGCTGCCAGGACTGCCTTCCTCTGGTCAGTCAAATGTTGTTTACGGAGAACAGCTGAAATCCACACCAGGACAACAGCTTGGAAATTCTGGTGTCCCAAGTGTAGTTAGTGGTAGTGGTAGAGCAGATAATTTTGTCACTTCTATCCATGTGGGTGCGCAGAAACAATTCCCAGATTACCCAGAGGGTAGTATTCAAGTTCATCGTAGCACGACAGCATATGGACACCACAAAAAATTGGAGATTTCGAGGTCTGGAAGCCGTGTGAATCCAGATCTAACTTCACAAGTGCTTGTTGCTCCCATTTCGAATGCTGGAAATGTTCACACAAATCAAAACCCTGCCAGTGTGTGGAAGTCAGTGAACGAAGTCAGGGGAAAAGGAAGTGTTAGCAGCGGTCTGGAAATTTTGGCATCCAGTGCACTTGGCCAGTGTCGTAGTACCAAACAACATTGGCCACTTCCAGGAGCTACCACTCATTACGGAAGAACTTCTACTATTGTCCAATCTAGCAGTGAAAACGAGTTTCACCGTGATGCAGGGAGAGTTCTTCCTTCTCAAAACCAAATTCTTGTGGCTGGAACACCAGTGCCCGACTCCCAATCCAGCACCTACCACAAAGAAGTTGAACAGCATGTATCTCAAGCAGTGAGTTCAGTTCCACAGTCATTAGTCTCCATGAATTCTCAACCGAATTCCACTCCAAAATCATTACCATCTTCCTCTTCTTCGGGAGGTGGGACTGAATCAGTTATTGGAACAACTTTTCTGCAGGAGTCCATTCCACAGGGGGTAAACATGCCTATCAGTAAGTCCAGTGTAACAGCTGTTTCAGGCAACAGTTCTCCTGGGAATATGCACGAAAAATCAAGTATGCCAGTGGTTTCTGGAACCAACCACCTCGCCCCATTGCTGCCGGCCAAAGATAACCAGCAGCTCAATGATCATGTCCCTGCAAACTCCAGCAAAGATTCGTCGGAATCGAGGTTATTTCAACCGCCTACTGCTTGTGTTAAACTTAAAGAACTTCTTCTTCGCCGCACCAAGGCAAGCTTGACGAACATTTCCGTCCATGATAGTGTTGCTAATGAAGTGGATGAGCATATGGCAGAGAAGGAAAAAGGGAGTGGCTCTGTCCATCCTGTTGATGATGAAAATTGCAGCGCCCCTGATCCATCCAGCCACACTGACCCTGAGTTGTCAGACAGTGCTGATGACATTGCTGTGAAAAGTGTAAAGAGAAAGTCTGTCAGGACTTCCAAAATTGCAAAACGCAAGAGATCTGCGAAATCGTCCAGAACTTTGGCAGCGAAATCTGCCCATAAAAAGGGACTGGTTGAAGCCGCCTTGGGCAGGAAGCGAACAAGACGAAAGTCAAACACAGGTTTCACTGGTGAGACTTTCGCAGAGATGCCGAAATTTCATCCAACAAGAACGAGTCGACGTAGAACGGGAAAAGATCAAAATCGGTGTTTGTTTCCTGATTTTAGCTCTGAGAAGCAGACGATAGCAAAGACAGACATGGAACGTGTCGATGATTATTTGGTGCGAGAAAACGTTAATGACAAAGGCAAAAAATTGAAGATGTATGAGTGTAAATTTTGTCACACGCTGCGGAGGTCGGTCGGGAATATGAAACGACATTTAGTCACGCACGGGAAGGTCTTCAAGTGCAACAGGTGTAATGCGACTTTCTCAACAAAAAATGGGCTGTATTTTCACAAACAAAAAGAAAGTGGGAAGAAGTTTGATTGTAATCAGTGTTCGTTTTCAACGTATTATGTTCCATTCCTTCGGGCACATATGAAAAGGAGTCACCCGGTGAAACCAGAAAAGATCATCTGTGATATATGTGGAAAATCTTTGAAGAACAAAACATCTCTGAAATCCCATTTGGAAACTCATAAATTGGACCACATTAAAGAAGTTTGTGGGGAGTGTGGTAAACTTTTCTCAAGCGTGAAGTATTTGCGAAGGCATGAGAAACGTGTTCATTCAACGAAAGACCACAAGTGCACGTATTCAAGATGTGATAAATCATTCCCATCGAAATCCCAATTGAAAATGCACGTTGATCGAGTCCATCTGAGAATTCATCGGTTCTCCTGTACGTATCCTAATTGTGATCAGGCATTTTTCAAAATGGCGGAACTGCAGCAACATATTCGTGTTCATCATACCAATGAACGAACGTTTTTGTGCAAGGAGAATGGTTGCGGTAAAGCGTTTCGATCGAGGCATAATCTGGTTGTTCACATGCGTCTTCATACAAATGACAAACCCTTTAAGTGTCAGAAGTGTACTTACTGTTGCCGGCAAAGAAATGCTTTAAATTTTCATATGCGCCGTCATCACAGCGGCAATGAACCAAAGAAAATGGAGGAAGGTGAAAGGAGCAATGATCGTGATAAAAATTCCCATCAACAAGTGGAATATATTGAATCGTCAACACCAGTAGAATCGAATTTGGAAATGATTTCTGGCAGCCAGGCTGTAGGCCTAACTGATGAACCGGGTGTTCCGCAAATGTTCGTGAACAACTCTTCAGACAGTTGCTATTCTGTCTTGAATCCGGTGTCCGTTAACTCGACGCAGAATCTATACATTCCGATCTCTGACCAGATGGTATCCGCTGAACATGTTGCGACATCCATGCCCATCCTCACGCACCACACCAGCACCGGTGTAACATTGACTACTCTGACCCCATTGCTTGGGTCAGGTGGGGTGACTACTATATCAAGTCAACAATTCACCAATTTCCCCCAAGAAATTGACACAGGAAGTACGGCAGTTACTCAAGTCTGTGTTGAGCAGGCCGCTGTTGAATACTAATAACATAAGCAAATACAAGTCCTCAATTTTATGGTGGGAGTGGATATTTCACCGAAAGCTTCTGTCAGATTATAACCAGGATGTCCTTGTGTACTACTCAGCAAACAAACTGGTTATGCCAGTGGTTCTGTTCTCAGGGCTGTGATGACTACTGAGAAACTTTACAGGTCATGCTAGGCCTACACTTGGGCATTTGGAAAAGCAGAGTGAAAATCTGACAATGTCTGAGATATTTTGAGTAAAAATGGCTATCGCATATGAAAAGTAGGGCCTACAGCATCGAACCTGGGACATAAGACGAAAAGAATCCAATGCAGCTGGCTTCATTGCTCCGCCATCAAAACGTCATGATGAAGACATTTCAACATGTTTTCAATGTCGATACCTTTTGTGAACTTGATGGGTATTTGAATCGAAGGTGTCATTCTGTGTTCCCTTGCGGTGAGTACTTTGCATCTGATTGGGGAGGTTGAGATCAGCGACTTATCACGGATCCTCATGCGTATACGGATAGAATTCTGTATAACGAGGACAAATTTTGTGTACATTTCAATCCGTATACGTATAAGGATCCGTGATAAGTCGCTGATCTCAACCTCCCTATTGTATTGTATTTACTTTAACTCATCTACCATTGTCTACCCCTCAAGTCCTGCAGATGGCATCGTTTGTAAAACATTTTAGTAGAAAGATTCTCACACCCTATGGCTTTGATTGAAAAATATCTGAAGGAAGGTTGTTCTTATCAACCATTTAAAGAATATTTTCTTCAAATTCTTTCCAATTCATTCAAAACATATTTGCGACAAGTGTCTGGTTTTGCTGGAGTGTCTTTACGTAATTTTCTTTATTCCACACATCCCATTGAAAACGGGCTTATCACCACAGGCACAGTCGTTAAATCGAGCCATTATACATCATTATACATTGTATATGTCCTTGGCACTACTCAAATTGGCACAGTCAAAATGCTACTTTTTATTGTCCGATTGGCCTCATTAACTCATTCTGTGAGTGGGACCTTTTGTCCTCCTCTTTGATTGCTTTGTTGTATGTGATCAATCTATATTTTTTGTCAGGCCAACTGCACCCTGGGTCTTTTGCTTCAAGTTGAAAAGCCATTTTCTAATTTATCGTCAGGTAGGTAATGCCAGTTGTAAATTGTACAGAGTCAAATTTTTCATTTGATTTACAAAGTCGTCAGTTTCCGCAACACCACAGTTGGACCTCTGACAACTTAGCGATGGTTTCGAGTAGGCTTTAACAAATGGAAGAATGTATTCTCATAGACCTAGCTGGGCCATTGCGAAAACTCACCATACATGTATTTGTACTTATCAGCCTTCTAACTGATCAAGGTTACCGGTATGTGCCAGCCACAGCACAATTGTATTTGATTCACAGTTGACTGACTCACTTCAATTGAGACGTCACCTTTATCTTCATCGGACCAAATGTCTCAAACTAGTGAAGTGAATCAGAATTGAGGTGCTTGAAANAGACACTGACTTAAGCCCATTTCACAAAGCGACTAAAGTCTGACTCAGCTAAGTCAGTAGCCTGTGACTTAAGTCATGCAGAAATGGAACTCTTTCCCGAAAGGAGGTGAGAAAGCGAATCACATGACGAGTCACATGATCCGGTCACCATGGTCACCAGTGTAAACACTCAAAATGGCAGATTCTCAAAACAAACGCCCACCTAGGCCTAAACGAAGCCACATTCACGCATTGCCTACCACTTTGGCCATAGTTCTGGACGGGGAGACTTCGGGTGGATGAACATCAACGTCATCATGCATGCATGGTCATGATGTGTGCAGGCCTAGGCCCATCAAGCCTGCAACAGTGGACTGCGACATCCAACACGAAATCCTCGCACTGACTGAAAGAATCATGACGCGGCACGGCATAGGGTCACACAACGTCAACAATTCAGCGTCAGTGGGGTCATGAAGTGCGTTGAGACTCCTAAGGGGGAACCCAGGCCAAGATACACACAAAAATATTCGCGAAGTGGGAAGTTTCTCAAGAGGGCAGCCATATTTAAGTCAACTCCAGCTGTCTTAAGCCTCCTAGCTACCCGTCTTAACTTTAAGACACTTTTCTGACTTAAGTTTTTTTGAGAACTGCAGACTTAGGCCTAAGCCAGGTAAATTGAGGCTTAAGTCAACAAAACTGACTTAAGATTCTTTGTGAAACCGGGCCCTGTGGTTGATGGGTTGTCACATCCACTTACACAGGGCCAGGTCCCCAGTCTGGGCCATATGCGATCATCTCTGGCTCTTCAGGGCCATTGCACATGTTGCATGGCAGAATAAGCAAAAGTGCCTTGTACCTGGGCAGGTACATGTAAGAGCCCACCTACTGGTAAGTGAGGAACGTGGGTAAGTTGAGATGACCTCTATCATACTTACCAGGGCCAATAATGCTTTGGCTTCGGCCTTGATGGAAAGCTCCAATACAATATACACGTAGATGTAATAACACTTAACAGTGTGTGCTGCTATTTCTGTTCCAGGTTTCTGACCTATTTCTTCCCTGGAGACGAAGGTAAAGACAACTGCCTCGTCAACACCTTCCCCATCAAAGATTCTCTCATCGCTGCTACAGAAACAAACTTAGTGCGGCAGATAGACCCAGAAACTCTGGAGACACTTCCAAGAGTAAGTGTCGATGATCTTTTACCCTCTTAATCTGATTTTTCATCCAGGAACAGAAAAAGTGATTTACTCTCAGCCTCTGAAGACACATTAGTCTTCAGATTTTCAGTATTCCCAGTCTGGTAGATTGGGCACAAAGTTGTACTGAAAATTTCTAATCAGTCACTGCTGAGCCTTTTCCCCTCATGGTGACTTTGAGAAGAGTGGGCTACTGAACATTGAAATCTCAGGAGGCTGCTGAGGTCAGGCGTTTCACTAACTGTGTACTGCACAGATTTCATCCTATGGCTGAGGGATGTACATGTATGAAACTGAATGGAACAAGGCGCGGATCCAGAGGGGGCGCTCACCTCCCCTTTTGGCCAACAAATCTATAAAATCGACTGTGAAATTCTGAAATTGAAATTCACCGCAGATTTCAATGTTTCAAGCTCAGGGCACACCCCCTCTTTTCCCAGATCCTGGATCCGGCCCTGGGAACTGGATATTAGCTACACCAACCAAATTTTATTTTATGATCAGCTGTTCTTGTAGTTTATCTCTATTCTGTGGGAAAAGGTCCCTCAACTGTCTTCCTTTCAATTTCAGTCTGACTACACTGATTATGTCAGTGTCCACAGTGCGACTGCTCACCCGCATCATGATCCAGATGGCACGTTCTACAATATCGGCATGGGTGCTGAAAAAGGACCTGTTTATAAAGTTGTCGCAATACCTCCAGCTAGTAGAACTGAGGGTGAGTCATCCTTTGATAAGTGTAACAGTGTCAGCATTCCTACAAGCCCAGGATACCGGGAAATTCCCTTTAGCTCAGTCGGTAGAGCGTTTGACTTTAGAGCGAGAGGTCCTGGGTTCGAAACCTGGGTGGGACCCTTGGCTTTTTCAACTGCTACACAAGCTTGTGAAGACAAAGGGCAGCCTGAGTGGTGTAGTGTAATACTGATGCCTGTCACCTCCGAGGATGTTAGCTTGATTCCTACATGTATATTTTCTGACCATTTGTTCAGATTGATGAAGAGGGTTACTCTCGTTAAGTTTCTGAAGGTTAGTTTTCTTTAAATTTGACTCACTGGCCCCCAGGTTTGAGCAGACACTCTGCCCCCACTTCTGTTGAAGTTTTCTAAAAGCCTTGGAAATGGATTGAAAAAAATTTAAGAAACATTCTTCAGATGGTTTACCTACTCTTGTTTCGTTATTTAGGCAAAACTACAGAAAAACCTTTGGAAGGTGCAAGGATTGTGGGATCTGTCCCATCCCGGTGGAAGTGGAACCCTGGTTACATGCACAGTTTCTGTATGTCAGAGAACTACTTCATTTTACTCGAGCAGCCGCTGTGCATGAATGTTCCCAAGTTCTTGACCCGCAAAATACGACGTGTGCCTGCAGCAGAATGCCTGCAGTGGTATGACAAATTCCCGGTAAGTACATGACACACGTCTTTCGTGAAAGTGTATTGTATTGTACTGTCCTAAAAAGGTATTGCAGTTACCATAAAGGAATTGAACACAAAGGTTTAACTACAAACGGTGAAGTAACTGAGGGATACACTTCTTGTGTTGCCACCAGATGTCTCTCACGCATGATAGCCAACAGATTACATGTACTGTACCAAAAATCTATTTATCTATTTTTGACTGTACCTAGAGCTGTCACGTTGATGTGAAGATGATGATGATTGTTGATGAATTTTGCTGCACGTAAAAAAACAGTCAAAAGGCACTTGAATATTTTGGGTGTACATGTACATTGGGTAATACCTTTGTGATTACTTTTCAGACCAAGTTCTTGGTTATCGATCGCAAGACTGGTAAACAAGTGAACCCTGAGTACAGTTATGTCGCAGATAAATTGATGATGCTACACCAGGGCAATGCCTTTGAGGAAGATGGTAAGACAGGACTTTTCCTTTGACTTCGACTCCTCTTATCAGGGAGAGTTGAGCATTAGACTTGAGTCCGAGTCCAATTTCAACTGGTCTGAAAGGATCAAGTGAATGTGTTGCTCCTTGAGTTCCCCAGGAGGGAGTTTGGAGAGACTGGGGTAATAATATGAAGCGCTTTGATACTTTGGGGAGCACGGTGGTATAATGGTTAGGGCTGTGGACTCGTGATCGGAAGGTCGCAGATTCGATCCCCGGCCTGCCACTCTGTAACTCTCAACTGGCCTGAAATGTCCATCATGTGTGCTATATTGTGGCTGCCCTTTGGTTTCTACAGAAAGGTTTCTGAATCATAGGCTGGGGTAATAATGTGTGAAGCGCTTAGAGAACATAATACGCTATGAAGCGCTATATAAGAACTCACCGTCATTATAGTACAGTGGAAAGCACTATGTGAAGTTCCCTAATGCTACCATTGTGTCGAATTTCAATGCCCCTTCTGTCTGATGCACCAAAATTATCATTGTGAATACTAATGTAAACAACGATATTTTCACTACTACTATTTCTACTACTGGTACCGCACATGTACTTCGTAATTGGTCTGCCACCATTTTTTGCAGGTCACCTTATTCTGGATGTTTGTGGTGGCGACTCTGGTCAAATCCTTTCCGACTTATCTGTGAGTGACGATCAGAAGTTTGTTGAAATGTTCGGACGTCGTTATGTACTACCACTCAATCTCGACAAGGATACAAAAGTCGGTGTAAATCTGGTGAAGCTCGAAGACACAACAGCTACTGCCGTCCTTCAGCATGATAAAAGTGTGAAGTGCACTTTCGACTTGCTGTCAGATTCTTGTGAGTTCCATAGTCCAGGTGATAGACGGCCTCCAGGTTAACTCTTGACAGCTGATAGCAAGGTCCAAGTTGACTTGCACCCGGCAATATCACAAGCAATCAGAGTGCCAATGATCTTCTCACCAGTCACTGCAGACTGGGCAATATTGATCGTGGTATTGTTTGGTATTTGGCTAACTCAACTGGCAAGGAGATTCCACACACAGCTGTCCACCACAAACCTGGCATCAACAGCCGATTTTGCTCAGTGGCGATCGGATCGCTTGCAACATTGCCTGGTGTGCCGCCCGCTTTATGTATGTCAAGTGCATTGCAGCAATGATTTGCAAAACTACCACAATCCAACGATGTCTCTACTCTTCCATTGGTCTCAGACCACGGTTTGCCTATTTCATCCTCTATTTGGCTTAGTTGTGCATGTATTGCACTGTCACTTACAAACTTTATATTTTCATTCTTATCTTACAGCTTTTGATTTTCCAACCATCAACTACGACTATAACACAAAGAAGTACAGGTATCTTTATGGTCTTGGCTTTGGCAATCTCATCAGAACAAATCCAAAGGACAAATTCACGATGTGGGTAAGTGATTCTTTGTGGGGAAGTGGAATTTTTCCATTCAAGGGGGTGTTGCTTGTCGGTGACCCATTTCAGTACAATAGACTGGCTTTCTGGTCTGTGACGTCGTGATGGTACCATGGCATGACTTACGTAATGCACTATTGTCGCCTACAAAAATGCACTACATGACGTCATGATGACATCATAATGATGCAGTGTTCAGTATTGAAGTGGTTTTATTTCATCACAACCATGTCTTCCAGCTCTTGAAGATTGATCTTGTGACCAGGGAAGTTCTAAAATGGGAAGAGGACGGATGCTACCCTAATGAGGGAGTATTCATTGCTGCTCCTGATGGTGTTGATGAAGATGACGGTTAGTGACCTGTTTTATTTGATCAGATCGTTAAAGAGAATTGGCCATGCTAGCCAAAGTGTCTGAAATCGTGATTAATTGCCACCATCTTGGATATATTACAAACTCACTTTAGTTACCTTACAGGTAGCGTAGGATTAATCAAAATTGACACTTTGTCATCATTTCAGGTGTCATCATCTCATCTGTGATGAATAAGGAAAAAGAAGATAGTTCATTCTTACTGGTGCTGGATGCGAAGACGTTCAAGGAACTCGGCCGAGTTGAGTTCAAGACAACCATTCCCAAGGACTTTCATGGCTGCTTTCTTACCCTGGATAGAGTTACTGGATTACAGAATGATGATTGAAAAGGGAAAATGACTGAAGACATTGGCCTGATGTGGACAAACTTGACCCTAGGGGTATACAGTGAAAAATCACAATCGGGGGCATAATTACGACTGAGTGGTGTTACTTACATACACCAGGGCTCCCGCGGATCCTTAAAAAGCATTAAAAGTCAGGAATTTTTGTTTTTCAGAATTAAGGCCTTAAAAAGCCTTAAATATTGCATTTTTTCACTCAGTGGCCTTAAAAAGGCCTTAAATTTGATGCAGCTTCAGTTTTGAATTTTCATTAAACCGTTTCCCCTTCCTAACAACGTTTTTATTCACATCAGTTGAAAAACCACCCAGTCATCAAAATCGGGATCCCGCCCTCAGCGCTTACCTTTATGTGTTCTTTACAACATTCTCCTGCGTTAATATTGCACAACCCACATTAAAACTCCTGACAACTTGGCCTTAATTTTTTCCCGGATTGGCCTTAAAAAGCCTTAAAAAGGCCTTAATTTCGCTCACCAGAAAGCCGCAGGAACCATGTATACATTTTATTGAGAGGTATCAACAATGTGTAAAAAGAAGTCATAATGAAAGTAGAATAATGACCAGCACTAATTTTAGACTTGACCATTAAAATGCCGACCGTGCCAGTGGGGAACCATAGCAAAGCAACGCAACGTTGTTGCGTCACAATGTTGTTGACACACTGCAACATGGACATTCTTGTCTCTGGCGATTGGTTTCTAGCCATCTGTCATCCACTCTAGCTGGAGGATGTGAGTAGGCCTAGCAGCTAGCTTGTTGCAGGAGGTGAACTCGTCCATGATTTAAAGTTGGGAAGAAGAAGACAACAGAAAAGAAATGTATTGAATTCATGAAGTTTTTTATCACCAAATTACGAATTCATTCATACCTGCATGTCAGCGTTGAAGCTCAGATCAGTGTTTTCACAAATTAGGATTTGCAAGAAAATAATACAACATAAGCAAAGCTGTGGTTGCGTTCTCAGTTCAGTGGTGACTGTTGGGAAACATTACAGGTCGTGGTAGGCCTACACTTGAGCATTTGGAAAAGCAGAATGGAAATTTGCGATATGTTTGAGTAAAAATGGCCAAAAGTACAGCATCGAACCTGGGAGAAGACGAAAAGACTGCTCTTCCATCAAAACGTCATGATGAAGACGTTTCAACATGTTTTCAATGTCGATACCTTTCGTGAAATTGATGGGTATTCGAAGTTGTCATCTATGTTCCCTTGCGGTGAGTACTTTGCATCTGACACTCCAACAAAGGCCGACGCTTGTGCAAACAGCTTAAGGGTTAACGGCATTATGGCACAGTGTCTCTGCTGGCTGAAAAATGCAGTGGACCATCAGCAATGCATAATAGTTGAATAATGTTGCAACATAATTAATGATGATCTCTTGCGACAATTGTCTGGTTTTGCTGGAGTGGCTTACATACCGGTAATTTTCTTAATTACCCACATGGAAAATAGGTTTATCACCACAGCCGTTACCATGTGAGGTTAAAACGAGCCATTATACATTGTATTTGCTCTTAGCACTACTCAATCAGCATTGAAAGGCTAATTTTCATTTGCCTCATAAACTCATTCTGTAGTGTCTGTGATAAATACCTCCATGCTGTGACCTTTCGGCCTACTGTTTGATTGCTTTGTTGTACGTGATCTTTATCAGGCCAACTGCACCCTGGGTCTTTTGCTTCAAGTTGAAAAGCCATTTTCTATCGTCAGGTAGGTAGTGCCAGTTGTAAATTGTACATGGTCAAATTTTTCATTTGATTTACAAAGTTGTCAGTTTCCACAACACCACAGTTAGGCCTCTGACAATTTTTAGCGATGGTTACCTATTGTTCGAGTAGTAGACTTTACCAAATGGTAGAATGTATTATCGTACCCACAGTTCAGTTGTATTTGATTCACAGCTGACTGACTTGCTTCATTCAGACCTCAGCTCTGTCTTCATCACACCAAATGTCATAAACTAGTGAAGTGAATCAGAATTGAGGGCAAGAGGCTGTGGGCAGGTCGAGTTCAAATTTGTCCTTTTGGATTTGATTGTATGGTTCCAGCCGGGGGTTGAAGGGGCCTGGTCCTGCCTAAGGGTGTGTGAGCTAGGTTGATGGGAACGTGTTCCCGGATTAGATGTTGAGAGTGAATGAATATATTAAGCCGGAGGCAATTGTTGGAATGAAAAGGCCAAGGCCTATATTTGGCTAAGAAATGCAATAAATTACCGGTATGTACACGGGGAGACAGACTCATCAAGGTGGGGGCTTTTCTGTTGAAAGGCTTTATGTGCTGTGATACGTCTTTATATATGGGGCCGTTTGTGTGTTTTTGCATTTCACAGCAATTCATTGCACCATAGGCCCGGCAGAGACGGCTTCAGCTTGGATGGGAGCAATGATGGAATTTGTATGAATCATGTTGGATTATCTTTCCAGTTGAGATTTTTCACATCCTTTTGCAGGCAGTTAAACAAACTTCATCAAAATGGCGAACTTTTTCCAGCTTGCGATGCGAGATTATGAGGAATTCGAGAAGCCAATCCACGGAACAACAAAGGGTGCGTCAAATCTTTCATCCTGACACAGTGAAAAACTAGAAGATGTGCATTTATTACATTCTTAATTTGTGTGGATAAACAATGAGGAAAATTGGTAGTAGATAAAAATAGGAGGATGCTGAGTTCACTCTTTTCAGTATCACATGATAAACTTTCAGGGACAATACCAGACTGGATTGATGGCACCATTTTCAGAAATGGCAGTGGGCGCTACAACATTGGTGACACCTCCTACAAGCATCTTTTTGATGGAATGGCACTGGTGCAGAAATTCAGAATCAAAGATGGCACTGCCACGTATCATCGAAGATTCATTCGGAGTGAGATGTATGAAAGGAATATGGCTGCTGAACGTATTGTGGTGTCGACTTTTGGAACCATAGCAACTCCAGATCCGTGCAAATCCTTGTACCAGAGGTAAGTATATTTGACCCTCCGCCACAAAACCAGTGTAAGGCCAGACTTTTTTTATACCTTGTTTAGC
>NMRB01001093.1:186396-228947 GCA_002633025.1 Notospermus geniculatus | reverse complement strand
CCAACTGTGAATGTTGTCAGAAATTTGATTTCGTTTACATGTAGGTTTGGCCGGGACATTTTTTGGGACACCATCTACATATATTTTCATTCCTTCTTGGAGGTTCGCGGAGGGGCAGGTGTGAAGGGAAAGAATGTCCTAGGAAAAACTGTCCGGGGAACAAAAGATCCTATTGTTACATTTTAATCTCTGACAATGGTTTCTTTACCCATGCCGCTTATTCCGTCATTCGAACAATAGAAGTGGACACTTTTTACAGGGGGACACTTTTTACTGCTACACCGGCCTAATTATGGCTTCGTACGGTGTTAACAATGAATCGGTACCAACATGCCAGCGTCGTGACGTTCATTTTTATACCGAATTATATCTAAATTTGGAAATGTTGAATTTACGTCGATACTACAGGTACACCATGCACCAAAACAGTAGGCGTCATATTAGCGAAAAACAGACCGATATTTCATTTCGATTAATACACATTTCACAGAACCACACGTCAGAATTAGGAGCCACGCCGCGATATAATAAAGACCCAGGGATGAAATATCGAAGTCTGTCGCTAATATGACGCGTGGATGCCAATATCGACGTGTGGTTGTGCTAAATATGACGTGTGGATGCTTAAAGGAGCATGGTATTGGATCTCAAATGCGTTATTTGACTGCCGACGTAGAGGGAGCCACCTAGCGGCAGTAAGACGAACTACACAAATGCATTACAAAAGGTACGCAGTAAATCGGGTCATTCGCCGAAACGTAGTTAGTCCCTCGGGTTGGAGAGTGGCGCCGGCTGTCGAGAAAAAGCGGCAATACCGTGCTCCTTTAATATAACTTGATTCCTAAATATGACGGCTGGTTCCTAAATATGACGCGTGGCTTTTTAATAACGACGTGTGGTTATTCATTGAATATCGACGCGTGATATATGATTATAACACGTCGTAAATACTGAATTGTGATCGCGTTGGAGCGCCATACATTTGCGCTGGTAAGCTTGTTTCCAAATTACCGTCGACTTCAGCAAATACATGTACTGATTCAAGCGCCACTCTCCAACCCAGGGACTAACTACGTTTTCGGCGAATTGACTTGATTTACGACGTACATGTACATTTTGTAATGCATTTTTGTAGTTCGCTTTGCTGCCGCTAGGTGGCTCCCTCTACGTCGGCAGTCAAATACCGCATTATTAGAGATCCAATACCGTCCTCCTTTAATTCTTGCACAAATACAACTTTCATGATAGAATTCAACCACACACGAAATTTCAAACTTATCGCTCCTTCAACAGCTGAGATTGGCTGCAAACATTGCCAGACTGCACCGGACATGCCAGATAGTGTTGAAAATTTGCCATGATTCCGACACACACGATCTGGTACAGGTGTAATGTCGATCAGTGTTCCCCGTATTTCTGTGTTTTTCTTATTGTTTCCCTCCTGATGGATTAACCCTTTCGCGCCGAGTCTCGACTTTGGTCGAGACAGGCCTGTACCACACACCCTCGCACGTTCAAATTGACCTAGAATCGTAACCAGTGGACCGATTGATGTCTGCTGTGCATATTTTTTAATGCGAGACTACCCCATCCCCACCGGCCCTCTCAATACGCGATTTTGCTCCGTTCGAAGAAACCTGGCTAAAATTGCGTTCGAACGTATGTCCCGGGGTCTAGATTGACAGTCTCCAAAGTGCAAATCTGACTCGTTGTGACAAAATGGCCATATCTCCGGAACGGAAGCAGCTACGACGACGCGAATAGCACCAAAAGAAAGAGTAGAAAAAGGTAGCTTCATTTTGACAATTTTCAGACGCGTAGGAGCAACGGTTATCGAGATATAGACGTTTAAAGATTGGCAACCTGACGAAAACGTAGGCCGAATGCGAGTATTTCCTCACAACTTGCATCTTCGGCTCTGGCCTGTTTCTCTCACAGACATTTTGGAAGAAGCAAACCTGCATGAGGTCGTGGCCCATTTAGTTGCCTCCGGAATGAGTGTCTTGTCACCAGTTTCGGTTGCATATTCTGGGAGCTAGGCGCGTTTTTGTAGGGACATCAGAAATTCATGTTACGAAATGGACACTTTTCACTTATAGTTAGGTCCGAAAGGGTTAAGCGGCAACTAACCCAACAATAACCATTATTTAAAAAAGTTAAAAGTTAAAGTTTGGGTTTATAGTCTGATATCAACTATGGTAGAGGTTCTCATCCGACTTTACACTTTAACCCCAGTCTGTGCTGAAACCTTTCAGTAGAACTCAGATGAGCTGCCCATTCAGCGCTACAATTGGACATTTCCGACCGGTACCCATTTATACACCTGGGTGGAGTGTGGCCAGTGAGGTAAAGAGACTTGCCCAAAGTCTCACGCCCAGTGGGATTCAAACCCGGGATCCTCTGACCGCTAGTCGGAGACCCGAACCACTACACCACCGGGCTCCTATATAGGCTGCGTCTATTGTTAGGGAACACTGACCTACAGAAACACTCACAGATGTTACACCTGTGATCGTCTGTCCAATAGGAGCTGTCAGCGAGTTGACCAGTAGGTGTCACCAAGGCCCAATTTAATGCATATAGCGGACCCAGTCATTATTGATCGAGCAGCAATTACGGTACGTAGATTTTCCTGTACATTGGCCCGCTAGAACTTTGCTGCCATCTGTTGGCAATATGCGCGGCTGACTGCTCCTATTAATGCAAGAAATTAACTTATTCGCTGATTCAAGTATATATTTTGGCGCACGAAAACCTGACCCGAGTTTTACGCATCCGTTTGTATTCTCCAATATCGCAGACTCGCCTGGTTTTCAATCCGCTATTTCCTAACCAGCCACCGTAGATACGCGCTGTGTCGATCAATACACGGTAAGTAGGTCAGAATCGGCGAATCGTGAAGTTGGGTTTCCCGGTCGACGGCCATATCTTCTGTAGACAGCCCAGTGTGAAGGGGACACTTTCAACCTTGTCCAACTCACTGCTCATTGAATCAGCCGATTGATTATTTGACATGGCATCAACGACTCTCGCTGACCAGCAGCAGATACTAGTATGCCTGATGTGCTTGGAATCTCCGGCTGTCCTAAAGGTAATGGTAGGCCTACCCAAAATGTTCGATCAAGACCAGCCTTGGCTATTTAGGCTACATGTAGCCTACACCGATCTACATGTACACTGGTGGCGTGGAGTAGGCTAAAAGGGTAAATATCCTCCTCGGTATACCCCACCCAGGACATGCAGGATGGTGTCGTATTCTGAGGAGTGAAATTCACTCATTTGGAATGAGGCAGGGCCCACTCCAGAAAGTCACTCCAGAAAGTGAAAGGCACCACTGTATGTATTGACATTAGAAGCAACAAAAATACTACCAGACCAAGGCCTATTGTCTCTATCAAAATCCAAAAATATTTTTGCATTTAGAGAGAGACATGCAGTATTATTGTTGCTTCTAAGTCCATTCATTATATAGAAGGACAATATAGGCGGAGTTGAACACTGTAATGAGTTCATACTACATGGCCAATGAGAAGCTAGTAACAGGTAGTGACCTATTTTTAGTAGCATAAACTGGCAGTTAATGCCCGAGCACATGTTTACCTGTGATGTTTATGGTATTTATTGGTGGTATTATGTGTGACCTACTTTCTGCTTATTGGTTTAGCTGCGTGACCTACATGCACTGTATATTAAGCTCCGCCTAAGTTGTCCTTCTTAAAATGAATGGACTGTAAATTTCACTCTTCAGAATTAAAAAAGAGTGGGTGTATGTGCATCGAACGCCATTCAGCCAGTTTTTTGTTGAAATCATTCATCACATAGACTAGCAGCAGTCAGCCGCGTGTATTGCCAAAAGATGGCAGCAAAGTCCTAGCGGACCAATACACAAGAAAATCCACGCGACTGTGCTCGATCAAGAATGAATGGGTCCGCTATGCATTGAATTGGGCCGTAGTGACACCTATTGGTCAACTCGCTGACAGCTCCTATTGTCTTCATGTTGCTGAGACCTGTGATTCCTATTTTGCAGGCGGGCACATGTCAACACGCCTATTGCATGAACTGCATTATATCGCACATTCAGGAACAAATACAAGTGAGGGTTCAAGACGAAGTAGGCCTAGTATTTGCTTGTCCTGCCTGCAGGACCCAAGGCCTGTCCGACAAAACTGCGGACGATGCTTCTGGGGATGACAACACAGCAGCTGGCGATGGTGGTGATGGGGCTGGAAAGACCAAATCTATGAGACCCAACAAGCGGGCTGCTTTGCAAGAGGCGAACTGCAGGCTGTGTCATTACAAGGGGATTAAAGAACCGGCAAGGGCTGAAAACATCTGTAAAGAGTGCGACGAACTTCCTATGTGTGAGAGCTGCACGAACAGTCATCGAACAAAGAAAGCCACCGAAGGGCATGTTGTCGAATCTCTTGGTTTATTCTTGAAGAAGAGAGATGACCGTTGCGATATGCACGATGGCCTGATTGCCGGCCGCTGCGTCGACTGCTCCCTCGCCGTGTGCCCCGTGTGTGTCTCCCTCGACCACGCTGACCACAATGTCCAAACGATGAACGACTACATTCAGGCTGGAATTCAGAAAGTTAAAGCTGCGAAGGAATTGGAAGTGAGCCGACTACAGAAGTTACAGGCGGACAGGGAAGAATTTGAGAAGATGACGGCCACTGCCGAAGGCATGAAGAGTGCGTTGCTGAAGAATATTGGGGAGCATGCCGAAATGTGCATTGAACAAATTCTGATAAACAAGGAGGATTTGAAGAAAGTGGTACTCGAAGAGTTCCAGCTGATTTCAACGCTGAAGAAGCAACTGGACGCTGTGCCAGAGCTTTTACAAGCATCGGAGAAGCTTATTGCTCGAGCGGACTTACTTCTCAACAAACGGGTTGAGCTTCATCCCTCATTTTCAGAAAAGTTGTCCGCTTTGGAGAGCGAATTCGCCAAACTGAATGCAGGATATCCGGATTACGATAAGGAGACGTACCTCAAGAACTACGCTGACCTTCGCCAGAGAGACACCAGGTTTTTCCCAAGACAACCGAATCTTAATATCGGTGGCTTCGAGGACACAGGGCCGAAATGTTCTGCTGGTGGTGACTGCGTTTGCGAGGTTTGCGAAAAGAAGTTTAAGTTCTCAGACGCGACCAGAGTTGGGGAATGTCGCGAGAGGCAGAGATGTCAATGCGGGACATGTGGATGCGAGTATGCTCGTACCAAACTTTATTCTACAGGTTTATGCAACTTATTACATGTAAGTTCAGGCATGTCAGGTTTGCGCTACTGCGGAAATGAGATAGCACTTAGCTCGTCTTTTCAATTTCCCTAGTGCTACTACAGACATTTGAAATATTGCAAAAACGTAGGCAGGCCTACTGTACAGTTTACTAGCCACATCACAAACTTCCTGGAATTTTTAATGGAGTACTGCCGAATTGAATGCGAAAGATGATATTCCTACAGAAATACTATGCCACCAGACATGTGACAAAACAGTTTTCTGCACAGTAGGCCTACGGGCACCTGCGAACAGCGAACTGGCGGACGAGCGAACTGGAATGATCGAATTGCGACTGGCTATTTGCCTGGCTCGTGGATACAGTATGTGCACTTGGCTGGTCCCCTGCCCACGTACCGGTGACGCCATATGTAAAGCATGAGCTGGACGGGTGGGCAGGCAATCGAGGGGCCTATTATCCTCCTCTCTTATCTATTTTTGCTATTATGTAAACGAGAGTGGGATTTCAATTTCTAATTCAAACAAGCCTGGCGGCGACAGGCTTCACAAAGAGACTTCGGCTTAGAGGTGTGTGGTACTTGGCCTCCATTCCCCTATGCTTCAGCAGCCGTGTGTTGGCACACAATACATTGGCATTGCATACATGGCATATACACGACAGTACTGTATGACAGCAATTATTGCTGTCTGGGAGCAATAATTGACTATCTGTCACGTGGAGTGGCGCCTTAAGCATAATTAGCGCAATAACATTACGACGATTTACTCAGTACTACCTGCGCAGGCCTACATACAAACAGCTTCCTCACCCACGCCGCACGTAACCAATGATCAAACGCCCCAGATGCAAACCCCACCAGAAAATAAACTCGTAACACTGGCTTATGTATTTTCAAGTTACCGGCGACTTCAGCCATTTCGCAAGCTCATCAACAAATGGCAAATGTAACATGAATGACTGATTCAGTGTAAAACAGACATCATCTTTGGCGATCTTTTCCGATTTTTATTGTTCAGAAACCGAAATACCCTCGAAAAATCCCCCCGAAAAACTTTAAAAACTACGAGGGCGCCGTTTGTTGGGCAAATTCTCGCACAAATAAAATCATCATGATAGAATTTGATCACACGTCACGAACTTTCAAACCTATTACTCCTACAACAGCTGAGATATAGCTTAGTCTCGCGCAGCCTGACTCTTTCATTACCATTCGAAACAGCGGCTGGGTGACCGAGACTAAGATATAGCTGCAAATATTGCCAGACAGCACCGGACATGCCAGACGGTGGTGAAAATAAGGGTCACCTTGTGAACCAATGAAGAGCAACTACGCCAGATGGCAGTGTTGAGTCGATCAGAGTGAATACAAAGCCTGCCTTCTGCCGAATTGATGGCTCTGCGTAACGGCAGAGGGCAGGTGAGAAAATAGCTGGTAATATTCATAAAAGTTAGCAAATACTTTTACTTAAAGGGACTAGGAAAATTTTTTCAAGCTTCGGTTATTACAAAATGCTAGTCTTTCATGATAAATTCCCACCGTCAATTAACTTTTTCAATTAAGTGTTAATTACTGGCACGCAGACAAATCAGTCATCACCACACCATGGAGAATTCACCACGTCACTGGGAACCTCTCGCTGTATGTTTTGTATGGAGCGAGCTTGCACTTTATTATGTTGATTGGGTTCCCAGTGACGTGGTGAATGCTCCATGGTGTGGTGATAACTGATTTGTCTGGGTGCCAGTAATTAACAGTTAATTGAAAAAGTGAATTGACGGTGGGAATTTATCATGAAAGACTAGCATTTTGTAATAACCGAAGCTTGAAAAAATTTTCCTAGTCCCTTTAAGATTTGCACAGCGAGGTCCAACGTAAATGTACCGGGTAGTACAATACATGTACTTGAAGTAAAAGCATTTGTTAGCGTTTATGAATATCAACCATTTTCAAATGTAATAGAAGCCTGTCAATGATACCTTCAAAATTTGATTATCTGATGATATCTCGCATTAAAATACAGTGTCTCTCAATAACAAAATGAAGATGTCGCTTCAAATCCGAGTACTAGTACCTGCCCAAATTTTATTTTGAGATTTTGGCAAATGAAAATGGTATTAACGAGTTTGCATCTGTCATTGTCACGACAGGTAGCGCTCCTACCTCGCACTGACCTGTCACCGCGCGCGCAACGCGCCATGGGAAATTTTGGGACTACTTGCTGCATTTTCAAGATGGCGGGAATTCCTCGCTTCGGGTTAATAAATTGCAGAATCTCGTCAAATAGGCCTACCTAGGATGTCTCCGTGTGTGGGCATCGCATTATCCGTCATGATTATGACATACATAGGCCTATTTTNGATAATGCGATAAAACCTGTACTTGGTGTCACCATAAAGGAATCAACCATAAAGGTTCAACTTACAAATTTAGCATTTCATATATGTGGACAATATCCCTTTAAACCTCAACAGATTTGCATTTCGACTATTTCATGTGATACATGTACATGTAGGCAAGACCGTTCTGCACGTTCACTGCAAATTTTGTTGAATTCCGACTAGTTGATCTTATGATACAAAAGAACTGAATTAATGAGAACCCCACGAACGATGTGAGCGCAGGGTCATCTGTGTACATTTGAATAGGCTGACGTACATTTGCACATGGAGCACAAATTGTCCTGAAATAGCTCTGTTTTCCTCAGAAATGTAATTCAACGCATAAAGTTGACAGATTCATGTACCTCTTCACCACAAAAAAAAGTTGAAGCTAGTGCCTATTACGTAAAGCCAAAATTCAGGCAGTGAGAGACATCTGGTGGCAACAAATGAAGTATATCCCTCAGTAAATGAAACCTTTATGCAGGTGTTACACAGGGTATCCCTGGATCCTAATAGTGGATCTTCTTACATCAAAAATAGCCTTTATTTCATCAAATTTAGTTAAACCATTCAGAAGTTACATGTATGTCATTTTTTGTGCAGCAGGGTCAGCCCCCAACTGTGAAAGTTGTCAGAAATTTGATTTCGTTTAGGTTTGGCCAGGACATTTTTGGGACACCATCTACATATATTTTCATTCCTTCTTGGAGGGGTGGGTCTAATTGTGGCTTCGTACGGTGTTAACAATGAATCAGTACCAACATGCCAGCGTCGTGACGTTCATTTTCATACCGAAATTTTATATCTAAATTTGGAAATGTTGAATTTACGTAGATACTATAGGTACACCACCTATATACAGTAGGCGATGTTGGATCATGTGTGACCTAAATTTCCATTGGCAGGTCATCGTTTTATTGTGAGGTCTGTGCACTAGACCATGGCGGCATGAATACATGTTTTTGTTTTTTCAATATGCATTTTGTACATAAAAGCAAGTCGTCTGTTCCGCCTCGTCTGCGGGATGACATTTACGCATGAATGAACCATGATCGTGAAGCACCAAGCCTCAAAGAATTCAAACTATTTTGAAAATGTTAGATGAAAAGAATGCCTCTACCCTCTATGACGTAGTCATACATAGCTACAGCGTTTAAAATAACAACTCGGAAGTCACTGGTCTTTGTGAAATAGGAGTTCGGTCAGAACATGTCAAAATATCTTTTATTTTGGATATATAAATAGACACTAACAGTCAATTTACTGGTTATTATACATGTATGGAATTTCATCGTCGAAAGGTCATCTCATAATGGTTAGTGATGAAACCCGGAATAAAACGAAACGAAATGAAATCATCGAAATGGGACTCGCAAGGAATTTGAGAATTATCGTAGGCCTAATTAAGTGTCATTATGTTGCAGATGTATTCTTCCGCCTTGAGATTGACTTTTTTTCCGACATACCACACAAAATCAAATTGAATCGTTATTTTAAAATCAATCAGAATCATCATGTGCGAAATACCCTTCGGTGCTCCTCAAGTTACCGCCAGTTTTGTTCTGCATTTTAATAATTCTTCACTCATTCGGTTGGTGCCTAAAGCAAGTGCCAATGTCGGAGCAGATTCTACGTTAACCACATAAATATCGGTATTACAATAAGACAATAAAACGGAAATAAATTGATGCAAATAATGCCCATTTCGATGATTTAATTTCGTTTCGTTTCGTTCCGGGTTTTATCACTAACCTCTCAGAATGTCGATGAGATTTTTGTGTGTTTTGGGATCTCTCCCTAAAGGTTGTTCTCATTCGTAATGAAATGGGCGTGTTGTGCCTGTTGAGGCGAACTTACATTTCGTGAATACCCTCTCAATGACCTAAATCGGTTTTAAGTGAATATATAATATCTTTTATTCTTTGTCTTTATGTTTGCTTACCAACTTAATAATTGTGTCTGTACATAAAAGAGATGTGTTTGCAGATTCCGGGGACACAGACGTACGTATGCGTATAGAGGAACCTCCCTGTGTGGACACTTCTGCCATGAGGACACCTTTCTACTAAAGACACTAGGATTCAGTTCCAAAGCATTCATCATTTCTATTCATTTTAACCTCCCTTTATCAGGACACCTCTCAATTAAAGTCCTAGTTCCACCCAAAAATTGACTACATAAGCTACGTCTACACGGAGCATTTTAGCTCCAGTTAACTGTCTACACGAGGCCTTGTCTCGAGCTAAGTTGTCTCGAGAAAACTTTGCCTCGGGTTAACTTGACCCCAGTGGGGGGGGGGGGGTTAAGTCAACCCGAGTCAAATTTTGTCTCAAGACAGTTGTCGTGTAGACGCAGTCGCCCGTTTGTCTCGGGACAAAGGCCTATATTGGGGCATGTACGGCTCATTTCGCTGCGCCTCTGCAGCATGTGTACTCCAGTGTTGGCGACTTGCGACGTCATATTCAAAGCCAGAACTATAATCCGTGTAGACGCTCCGTTACTTGTCTCGGGTTATTTTGTCTGGAGACAAAGTTGACCCGAGACAAATCAGTCTCTCGTGTAGACGCAGCTATAGATTATCATTGAAGTGTATAGAATACATACATGTAAAATAGGTACATTTTGCTTTTGTTTCATCAAATTCGGATGAGTAGTTTGGGAGATATCGAGGAGTATGTACGTGTAAATGCCACTGCTATTTTCCGTACAGGTAGGGTCAAAAATGCTAATTTATGCACGATGTCATTGCAGGGATAAATGAAATCAAAGAATGTCCCATGAAAATGTGTCCTACATAGGAACAAATAAAGTTCCTGCTGTTACACTCTAATCTATCTCAGGCGATTGGCTTCTGTAATACACATTATAGCCATGCACCTTAATCCGTCACGGAACAATAGAAACGGACACTTTTACAGGTGGACAATCTTTACTGTTACATCTGTGTGACAGAAATCTAAAACCCTTTGGAATCTTAGTCCAGTTTCATTATTCAACGACGGATCAGGATACAATGTATATGACTTTTGAAACCATGACCACATGAACATATCAAGACTATTGCAACTCGGACTTGCATTCCTAAGACTACCCTTCCTTCCACACCTCAACAATCATTTTTCCTAAAAAGGAGCGAGAATCGCGTTGCATTAATCTGCTTAATTATAGACCTCTGGAATGCGGTGCAGATGATGGGCTGATCTCTGGTATTTCACATATTGTACATTTACCGGACGTCAGTATTCTTACGACCACGACAGGTATTCGAGTTTCCTTCGAAATTCAACAGTTAAAGAATAGGCTACCTTCTCATTTTCGCCTTGTCATTAAAGGGATGAACACATAGTAAATCACTTAGTCATGCGATGTGTGGAAAATACGTTAATATGCACAATCAACCGCAACATTGGGTAATGTAAAATTAAATTTATGTAAATCCAATTTAACAAATAGAGTTCTATAATACCCTCAGTCGACGATTCGCAACTATGCAGAAAACGGTGAGTATAAATGAACTCCGAAGAAGAAAGCACAAAAATTGACACACAAAGTGGTAAATATCAAGAAGTCAACTTCCAGGACTTAGCAAATTTTCGACCCCAACCGGGGTCTTCTTCAGGCTGGCACTTTTCCACACTAGATGTCTTTTAAGATGTCTTTTCTGAAATCTAGTGTGGAAAAGTGCCAGCCTGAGGAAGACCCCGGTTGGGGTCGAAAATTTGCTAAGTCCTGGAAGTTGACTTCTTGATATTTACCTTATATAAAATGAACCATTCTGAAACGCTCTCCATGATGGAAAAAATGTTTTGCAGGTGATTTCCTTAAAGTAGCATTTATTCTGAAAAAGAGATAGCCCTCTATTTTCTCACTGTAAATCGACCCATCTTTGGGTCGCCACATTCCTTTAATATGTGAAACAGACTTTAAAGCTCAAAATTCCGCTTGAGATTATATGCCAATCACTACATATCACTGACATAAACATGTTTGTACATGTACTACACGCACGTCTTACGTGCATATAACAGTTAGACAGTTTTTTATCATTGAATGTTTATCATTTTACGTCACGGGAAATGTCTTGTAAAAATGTACTCCTGTCCTGAGAACCCAAATAATCTTATCACTGACAAACCCAGTCCTTTACAAGAAATGTAGGGCAAGTAGGCCCACGAACGTCCAATTCACAATAACTCGGAGTGTGACGTTTTGAATTTGGCACGGGTGAATGGACAGGCTTTATGAGGACCTATAAGTATGCACACCTGAATTAGTCTCTTCAAAACGTCAAGATAGCTTTCAGTGGAATTATAATGCGATTTTCCATGTATATGTCTGTGTGTGGCTTGTCCTGACGAGGATACTCTTTCGGATATACGGTACCATGCCGAGATCTCTCAACTTCAGCGCTGGGAGCAGAAGCTCCTATACTCTGTCTCCAACCCCGACGAAACAAGAGGAGGTAAGCCAACCGTCTTCTGGTGGTGTAGTGTAAGGATTTCCGTGACGTAATTGAACCGGGATCCAATTTATGTCAGAAGTTCTTTCGCTTCCTTTGACCTTGTCGGGTACACGTACTTTCTTTACGTCGCTTCGTACACGGCGCTGCAGTGCACTTCAGTCGTCGAAAACAGTCAGCCAGGTGTGAAAGGAATCCAAGTCCCCCTGCTTGAATCCAAGACAGGTGTAACATCAGTGAGTGTTTCTGTAGCTCAGTGTTCCCCAACAATAGACGTGGTCTAGAATGGTTATTGTTGGGTTAGTTGCCGCTTAATCCGTCAGGAGGGAAACAATAAGAAAAACACAGAAATACGGGGAACACTTATCGACGTTACAGGTGTCTTATTGTTCAGCGAGGGATTAGAATATATGGCTAGAGAGACCATGACCATCCGAATATAACCTTACAATAGCGAGCTATTGTTTGGCGGATCTGCATTCCTAGGACGCTGATTCCTGTCACACCTGCCCCATCTCTGCTCCTGACAGCCGAGCTGCTATTGCTGCGGCTACATAGAAAATGATATCTTCAAAAAACTGTTTTCGGGGGGGGGGGGGGCACGGAGTTCTGACCCTCCTAACCATACCAATCGTCAAATGTAAATACACTGTAGTACAATCGTAAACATAAATTACAAGGCCTAGCCAGTTTACACTTTCGATTTGCTTTTAGTGCGATGTTTACATTACGTCACGGCTGCCATGACGCTTACATCAAAATGAACCTCAGATCGTTCCTGTTCTTTATCTTCGTGTTATTGGGAAAAATGAGAACGATTTCGTGGATATTAATGCCAATGCCAATGATAGGAATTGGTGAAATGCCATTCCAATACAGTGTACCAATGATAGGATTTAGTGAAAAACTTTTTGGTAATCGTTTGAGAATCGTCAGCAGAGCTTGAGGCTCCAAACCTCGTGTATTCACAAATGTGCTGTTCCAGTGACGTACACGTACACGTACATTACGATACCACTTGTCCTTTGCCATAGTGGAATTAGTAGGCCTTCGGAACAGGTGTACATCATGTACAACTTGCAACAGCAACTGACTGAGTGTCGTCATACCGGGATGTCTCACTGTTCTGCGACCAAGTTCCCTTGGCGTCAATACTGGCTCGTACTGTTACAGTAGGCCTCCGTGTACACGTCTGGTTTCGGGACACGTTTAGCCAGTGTGTCAACTTTGTTTTTCTGTCAGAATGTTCCCTGTAGGCCTTTATTTACATACATACATACACGCCAGACAATGCTTGCTCTACGGGCATGAAGGGTAGAGCTGGGTCTCGTCTGGCTTTATTCCATGCATAAAAATTTAAATCGCAATCTGTTAATGCCCGCTGTACATGATCAAATTTTTCATCCAATTTTCTGAATACATGTGTATACTCAATAAAGGCTTATATGCGGGTTTATACATTGAAGCCACAATAGGGCCGGAATCTGAATTTCCAAAAAAATTGGATGAAAAATTTGATCGTGTACAGCCGGCATAGCCCCATATACGACTTTTATGCACTGTAGACATGGTTCGAACTTCAGCATTTTGCAGAAGGGAACCGGTGTAACGTTTTTCAGTGAGGCCCGTGTGCCAGTGTGACATTACAATATAGATGACGGAATAAGCGGCGACTTGACAATGAGCGACACACAGAGGAACAGTGAGTCTGTTTGTGACTGTGGACAGACTTGCAAATTCAAAACATGTTTTGAAAATTATTTTAGAAATGTTGCAGAAGAAAGCACATGACATTTCTTCTGCAACATTTCTAAAATATTTTCAAAACACTGTCCACACTGTGCAACAATCCCAGAACAAGGGTGTTGCAGATTTGTTGCAACTAAATGTTTCTAGAATGTTTTGGAAATGTTGATGGTGTGGACAGGCCTTAAAGCAAATGGCTTGCGGGGTTTGTTGACAGTTGTTTGTTGACATGTCCTCAAATCAAGGGCCGTTTTGAGAAAAAGGCGAAAGAAGGATTTTAGTTTAATGGGAAATGCATTAGACAGCCAAACTTCGGAGGCGTATTCAGCAAAATCTGCAGCTTCGAAATCAATGTGAATAGTACAAAATGTACATTTGGACCGACTGAATTTGAAAATGTCATTAACCCATTTTAACAAATTTTTAATGGAACCTCGTCCCCAGGTGCACGTTCGCATATTTGCACAGGTTTTGCCTATGACTGGAGCACGGCTTTGCCTGGAGACTAGGTTCACTGTCTATGGGAGGTACCACCAAAAATCAAAACAAACCCCGCAAGCCATTCGCTTTAACTTTTGTAACACAATTTGAAAACATGTTTTGATAATGTTGCAGAGTGTAGACCAACCCCGAAACAAGCTGCAACATTTCCAAAACACTTTTCAAAATAATTTGTCGCAGAAATGTTTTGAAAATGTTGATGGTGTAGAGATGCCTTGAAAAAAAATCGATCCTTCTTTATAATGTCCATTGATTGAAAGCAGAGGTTCACCTACGAAGTACATCAGGTCCATCCGCCGACAACGTAGTTAGTCCCTGGGGTTGGAGAGTGGCCCGCACGGCGATGGTGGCGCCGGCTGTCGAGAAAAAGTGGCAATACCGGTGTAGTAGAATGTCATGTACCCCGATATGAGATGTCCCCCAACAAAAGATTCTGACGGAATAAGGGTCAGCTACAATAGGCCGGACACTAACAGGCAGGAACTTCTGTCACGAGATGTCCCCTGAACAAAAGAAGCGGACATCTGGTATCGGGAACATTAGATTTCATTACACCTGCCTTTAATCCTTCTAATGGCAGAACGAGACTATGATACATGATACATGTAAATGTTTCCTCCGGAATGCGTCAGGGGTTTTAATCGTGTTCGATTTGGCTGCAGTGAAAGGCGCTATATACTGTAAATGCTCAATGCTTATTATTATAAAATCGCCATTTTCACTTCTCGATCATCCAACGATGCAATACTTTTGTAGAGTGAGTATAGACACGATAGAGACGAATTATCAATCCGAACTATGCAGACCCAGGCAATTTATGCTTCATAATCGCGGTGGGAGATGCTATAACAGGAACCGGCGTGGGCGGACAACATTCTGGCACATGGAGGTAAATGTCAAGTGCGACAAACGCCACAAGCGGTATGTGGACATGGGGAATTTGTATGGGGTCGATTGTATTTACTCTTTTCATTTACTGATAAATTTTCGTCGGCAATGTTATCTCGGCTTTCAATCAAATCGAATTTGAATGGTACTAAATGGCATTCGACTGAATTTGTCATGACGTAACTCGATACGCGCGCATCCGAATTTTTTGAACGAGATGACAGCGAGCGCACGGTCACGTACGTAGAGTCATGGACATAAGTTTATCTGCACTTGATACTTTGAATATCCAAATACTGCTGGGCCAGTTTTAACATTCAATATAATATCAAAATTCTGAAAACCTCAAATATCTCGGCAACCACTCAACATATTTTGATGAAGCAACGCCCCAAATCCTTGGACAATTCCACTGGCAAATCTGCAACAAAAATCACCAAAAAACTACATAATAAAAAATTAATGTTGTTTTTTTCTATTAGGCCTACATAATTACAATATTTCCCAATTTCCAAAATTTTGACGCCGCAATATTATGACCAACAAGTTGTAATTTCATGTGGAACAAACAGTGTTAAAATTTGCTCAGTAGTATTTGAAATACATGTATTCAAGGTATCGGATGTATAGATAAACTTATGTCCATGACTGTACGTATCAGAACGACATCTAGACTGGTCCCCTGTCCTCGAGCTGCTCCAATACTCGTATTAGCGGCCTGTTTGAGGATAGCGGATCAGTCTAAACGACGTCCGCATCACAGGCCACTCGAGGGATACATGAAGGTCGTACGGCGACCGCATAGTCATTTCTGGTGACGTCATCCCGATCCCTTCAGCTTCATGAAGTCTATGTCCAAAGAACACCGCGTTTCAACAGAGTATCGAACCAGACACATCTTCTACCAGTGTCAGGTGTAACAGTAAAGAATGTCCCCGGCAAAATTGTCCGCTACTATTGTTCCATGTGTGATTAAGGTGTATAGAAACCAATCCCCAGAGATTAGAGAGAGTAACAATAGGATTTTTTTTCTCAGGACAGTTAATTTTGTTTCTGGTGATATTCTCATGCACCACTACCAGGGGCAGATCCACGATTTCGGAAAGGAGGGCGCGCACTGTGCTAGAAACATTGAAATCTGCGGTGAATTTTAAAGATTTGCTCCAAATTTCAGAATTTCACTGTCGATTTTACAGATTTGTTGGCAGAAAGAGGGGCGTGCGCCGGGTGGGCCCCACCCCTTGGATCCGCGCCTGTACAAGCCATCGTGTAAAACAGACGTATCCCCCATCGGGTGAAGGCCCCACCCCCACCCCACCCCTTGGATCCGCGCCTGTACAAGCCATCGTGTACAACAGACGTATCCCCCATCGGGTAAAGGGGCCAAAAAACGAGTAGCCTACCCATTTTACTTGATTTGACTTCTAACTTCCTATATATACATGTAGGATGTAATGTGCCAATGATGTTTGGTACCTTACATCAGAAATAAATACATTTATATTATCATATGGTTGATAGTAATGTATGGCAAGAATTTCAAACATGTATAAGTCAAACAGTTTTTAACTGACGACGAATACAAAATAACAAAATAACAAAATAACTTTTTGCAAATGCAATGCAATGCGGAAAGTTCACTCATCTAATTCACATGAAAATACGTTTGAAAAACAAGTCATTTTAGAAATGGCGCTGTTTATAGATATTTTGACCGATTCGTATCTGAAATTCGCCCCACATGCCCCAGTTATTTAATAAATGTGTGATATGATGTACAAAGTATCATCGATGACCATGCAATGTAGAAAATGCAAACGTTGCAGTGGGTGATAGGAATAAATATCAGTATCTACATGTACTAGCTAGTAGTTACTAGAAGTATAAAAGTAACTAGTTGCAAGTTTTTACTCCAAGTAGAAGTGAACACTTGAATTCGTATGAATAAACAGTTGCATTTACATGTACTGCGAAGTAATTACTTCTGCCCTACTAGTTTGTACTCGTCTGATCCTGGGTTCACCGTACTGAAATTAATACTGCTGATTATTCATATCCTCGACAGTATTTACTGTTTTGGGGGTAACCACTGCACGAGTATTAACTAATACTTATTAGTAGTAGCTACAAGTAATTACTTGCAGTAATTACTCCTGTTTTATTCATAGTCACCAGTAAATACTTAAAAAACTGGAGTAAAAGTTATTACGTATTTTTATTCATATCACCCACTGTCACTGAACAGAGTTTACTCTGTTTTTTGACCCACCCAATACAATGTACACTACATGTTCATGTGCAATGTATAAATGTACATGTACATGTACATAATACGTGTATGTCGGGCGTTCTTGTCAACACTCCTGGAATGTTTAGCTACCCCGGTAGCCTATACTGAACATCCCACTGCCTATTGACCTCATATGAACCACTGGACAATGGCCGAATAAATGCATATTTGCTGCGGCAAAATACTTGTTTGGCCAGCGTACACAATGCGGACGTTTGCTATGGTCACGTCATGATCAAACCACAACCTCCCATAGCAGGGCTTTGGTCCAGCTCCTCTTCATATGCTCGCACACAAATAGCGTGTTCGATTACTTGCACCGCGATTGGGGAAGCTCGGACATCGCGCATTGTGGAGCATGCGCAGTGAGGCCGAGTAAACGAACGAGTGTCGCGCCTGGTTAGAGTAAAGTGGCCAAATACATGTAAATGAACGGCCTCGCGCCTGGCTCGAGTAAAGTGTCATGGCGCCAAAGCATTTCCTCTTTCTCCATTGGCTGAATCAGCTTCGCCGCCATCTTTTCCCGAAGTAACCGGCTCAGAGCGTCGCTCACTTGGGCCAGGCGCGAGTAAGCGCGAGTTGTGACGTCAGAGCTAACAAGAACGCTGCGGCGCTTACTCGGGGAAGCGCGTCGCCAGTAATCGAACACGCTAAAAGTGTGTGCGGATGAAGAGAAGCGAGGTGAAAAAGGGTATTTGTAAAATAAGAAACGAAACGAAACCAGAAACAAAACCAAAAACGAAGAAACGAAACAACTGGGAGCGGGGATGACTGACTTTTTTGTCCAGGCTGGGGTTTATGTAGGCCGCTCCTGCTGGACTGTTCTGCTGGACTGTTGTTACGTCTTCGAGGAAACTTATTGATACCCGAAGGGGTTCCATATAAAACATTTCTGTCGCCAAAGAACCCATAAAGGTTCCAGTTTGAGCCCTTTTCTGAGGGCAAGGTTCTAGGGGTTCTTAAACAATCGGAGGGTCCTTCTGGTGTGGCACCAAAAAATCTTTTCGGCTAAGAGTGAACGAACCATTCTAAAACACTCGACTACAGACCATGAATGCGTCCTGGGGTCTCGTTGCTGGTTTCGTTTCGTTTCTTAATTTACAAATACCCCGTAAAAAACGCTGTTGAGGGAGGATGATGAAACCAACGACTTTGGTTTCACAGGTGGGGCATCAATGTTGGCCCGCCTGCCTGAATACCGTATAAATCAATATTTTGGTCATTAAATTACAAGTGACTCTCGATAGTTCGAGTGACCGGCAATTGATGGCCATTCCATTCATAGAAGTATGATTTATCATTTCCTTTGAAATTCCATTGAAGTTTTTAACTTCGATATGCGCTTTCGCAATGCTTATTTTCTGGGCGTTTCCGCATATTTTACAGTGTACCTTCAATGGCTGGGAAAGGACATGCTATTTTTATGCCCCCGACTTACGAAGGTAGGGGGCATTATGTCGGGGCATCTGCGTTGTTGTCGTCTCGTCGGTATCGGTGTTCGTCAACATTTGGTTTCCATCAATTAACCTGAGAACGCTTGGGGCCGATTTAATAGGTCACGTTTGCTAAGCTAACCATTGGTTCCACCAAAAATAGATAGGCATGCGAAAAACTAAATTAAATTTTCACCAAAAAGCCCGGTTTGGATGGATAGTAAGCGCTATACACAGCTTAGAAAACGAGGGTTTGGGGTGAAAAATTTAGGTGTACATTTTTCGCACGCCTATCTATTTTTGGTGGAACCAATGGTTAACTTAGCAAACGTCTATTATATTAAATCGGCCCTTGAGCGACCAACCTGAAAAGCTAAGCTTTGCGATGATTGGTCTCTGTGAGGGGAAGGATGCTTTCGATGACCAGCACTTCCACTCCTCCAAGATGGCGGCTGCGGTGGCCGACTATGGCTGAAGTCCGGCACCATCTAACTTCGACCCATTGGAATGCGGAAGTTAGGCAATATATTAGTTGGATTTTCCACAGGTCTTTATCACACGGAAATCTTGAATAACCGATCGACAGCGTGATCAGACACTCGGCATCAAGAAAATTCCCCCGTGGCCGGCGGGTTAAGCCGTGTAATGCAAGCCGCGCGTATTGCCAAAAGATGGCAGCAAAGTTCTAGCGGACCAATAAAATATGAAATTCTCCTGATTGGTGCTCAATCGGGGTTTCCCCAGGCACGTGTGTTACGCACGGCGCATGATTGACCGTTTCACTCCAAGTTGTATGGTGCGGCAAGTAGTGCTGTGGTTTTTCCTCAATAAATACAACAGATCCCTCATAAAAACCTTCCTGAGGACATTTTTGTGTACAGGATTTTATACTCAAATTATTTCAATGCATCTGCGGTTTAAAATCGGTCTAAAACTGCACGATGCCACAAATCACACGTAAGGCGTGAAATGGCCAGCCGTCTCCAGAGATTCGTGGAGCGACCTACAACCTCGGCCCGAGCGAAACGAATCTCTGGGTACGAGATTGGGACCAATGGCCTGCCGTCCCGGGATATGTTTATTACCCACCATGGCCGACCGCACAGCAAGTCCGATAGTGCTACCGGCGCCTATCGGCAGTTAGTTATAACGCATTTTCCCAATAGCTAAACTGCTGATTAGGCACCGAAAGCACTCTCGGACTTCCCGTGCGGTCGGCCCAGGCCTCAAGATGTACTTTTGTGTGTCTTTTTCATCTGAGTTATACGTTCCAATTATGATAAGCCCGCAGCCAGAAAAATGACCTTTGAGGCGAGATTTCGTATATAGATAAACAGCTCCGTCTTCGATTAATCAGATTTGTATCTCCCTTCGGTACAAGCTGAAGCATGTACTTTAGAAAACGAAATTAATCAAAAAGCCATGACTGCGATGTAAAGTAAGATAAATAATATGGATCCTGGTTGCTATGGATTGTCAAAATACGAAAGGTCAATAAAATTATACTATATGAAAAAGTCCCCAAGGCAATGCAGGCGTGACAGGGGTGGCAAGTTAAGGTACTGTCACACTGAACTAGTTCTCAAAACGTCCTGTCCCGTCCTAAAAAAATCGTAAAACGGGCTAGAACGTGTAACCCTTGGCAAAATAATGCCTCGATGTTCTGGAGCACCCTTCCCGTCCATGAAGTTCGTAAAAGATTCAGTGTAAAAAGTTCGCACACAGGTCGATGTGCGCTAGGCTTAAGAATCCATTCACGCGAATTTCGAGTGGTGCGATGCCGCATCCTTTGTCCATGACCAACGCGGCGGAATCAAACAATGCTTGCCGCATCGCACCGCCAGAAATTCGCGTAAATTCGCCTGACAGCAAACTTTCGACAGAAAACTGTCACGTGGATCCACTGTTGCGATTTTGGCTTGAGACGTGGTTGCGTTCCCTTGCGGTTACCTTATATGGCAATCGGAAGTCCTTTTTAGGTAATCGCAAGGCAACGCAACCCCGTCTCAAGCCCAAATCGCAACAGTGGATCACCCGCTTTAGGGCCGTATGTACGGGTCGGACTTCAGCCACACTTTCATTAAAGTCTGACTTTTCTCAATGCTTCAAGCAAAGAGAATGTCTAATATAAGCTATACTTTAGGCTAAAGTCCGACCCGTGCATACGGCCCTTAGCCATTTTTCGTGGCGACCACGAAAATTGCCTGGGAGAGTAGAACGTTGATAGGCGTTTCGCCTGTTGTTCAATCCCTTTCACTATAATCAGTGAATAAAATAACATTACATAAAAAATTGCCTTTAGGAGGGCAACAAAAGTGGTGAAGTGTGCTGCTAGCGTCCAGGTCAATCTCGGTCCGTCAGTTGGTCACTAGTAAAGTCTGGCAACATCTAACTTTGACCCAATGGAATGCGGAAGTTCGGAAACTGATACTTCGATTTTCTACGGACCTTTAATCACACTCGGCTATTGAATAACCGGTGGACAGCGCGAACAATCGGGAAACGACCAAAAATGGTCAACAGGCATGATTAAAAACCGCAGAGTTCAGTCACATTACATGACTTCCGCATTCCATTGGGTCGAAGTTATATGTTGCCAGACTTTATAATGCTAAAATGCATTACAGAAGAGTTCTCCGACTGGTCAAATGTCGAGATTGGACCTTGGCCTTTATGCAGTCTCCCGCAGCAGGGATTTTTACTCCGCTTCATCTACTCACTATAATAGCGTAAGTGGATGAGGGGGAGCTTGGTAAGACCCCAGCTATGGGAGAATGCCGAAGTAAAATAAACACATTGAGACTAATGAGGAAAATGATCGTTTTTTCTCTACTTTCAGCGTGCAGTTTTCACGTTCGGCTCAACTGATGGTCTATGTGGGCAACGGCCGCCATCAACCGAAGATTTCACGTACAGCAATCCAGCCGTCTCGGTGGAAAGTCTGAACAATTTGCCCGCCATTCTCCCAGTGGATTCGGCCGAACCGGACTCAACCGGAAATGGCGTCGTCTGCAGAAACCACAACGGAAGTGATTTTTATCAAAATAGCAAATTTGCACCCAATGGACGAGACAAATTCTCTTCCATAACCTCAGAAAATGACATCGAACTAGACTTCACCGGACCTGGTGCGGGATACAAACCCCACCTTAAACGACAAAGTCCTGGGGTCGCCCACATCAGTGGCGCCACCTCAAGTGAGAAAAAGACATCGCCATTTGATTCCAAATGGATCCAGGAGGGAACGACGGGGGAAGGAGTTGATAAGGAGGAGAAGGAAAAAGACGTCTGCTTTTGTCAACAACATCCACGTCGTTGTATATTTATTTCGATTGTACTTTTGGTGCTAATAGTGATCGCTGCTGTAGTTCTTGCCATATACTTCACGCGTAAGTACGCCAATTATATTTGTGACACGTTTTTTGATTGGTCAGTGATGTACATGTATATCCGACTATAGTTACGTCAGAATAAGGTTTCCGGAATGAAGGGCAAATAATAATAACGAGTTTCTAAGTTGAAAGACAATAGTAAGGTTTCGCAAATCTGACGAAACACGAAGTACGAAATACGAAATTCAACTTCATTTCCAGGACCTAAAATGTATTTCTGGAGATGATTGCTACCACAAATGTCCCTGCTGCCAGTGCGCCTTTTAGCATATCCTGTAAGACCGAGACAGTATGGTACATCTAATTTTCTAAATTTCCACTTCGAAGAAGTGGGAAATTGTGGCATTTTGCACGAATGTTTCAATTTCTTAAATTGGGATAGAATTTTTCCCATTTTGAGATATTTTCTTAAAATGACATGATATTTTTCTGATATTGTGGGCGATATTTCTCAAAATGGGACAAAAATTACCGCAATTTGAGAAACTGAAAAATTCACGCAAAATGCAAAAAATTCCCACTTCTTATTTTCCACTTTTATTTCTTACTCCCTAATAATAGAAATTAAGGATGTTCATGCATCTTCGCGAAGAACCGCCTGTTTTGACATTCATAGAGGAGTGTCTGAGGTTAAGGCAGGCGAATTGAAGTTGTTGAACAACCATGAATTTGATCCGTACAAACGAATAAATTCATATTGATTTTTATCGATATAACTGCGGAGGATGTCTGCTACTTCAACGAGTTCGTTACCCCCCGTAAGAAATGCCTGGCATCGCATTCCTACCCTGGATATTTCTACAAATCATACTTGTTTACTACTAGTAAGCGGTTTTAAGTGGTTGATTGCCATTCGATCATAATTGCTATTCCGCCGTGTTAAGCTTGTGGTGATTTTACATCTGTCATCACGGGATTTGTTCAAAATTCTCTTATTTTCCTCTCGTGATGTGCAAGGATTCTCTGCAGACGACACGAGTTTCATACACACGTTCCGGATTTTCATGGATTTGCAATTTGGTTGCGTTAATTTCTCTACGCATTAGTTGTGTGTGTTTTCTTAATATTTGCATTCTCATGACCTTGATTTTGCCAGAATTTGAATTTCGTTAGGAAGGATCTTTATTCAACTGTTGGTGGAGTTACAGCGCTTATTTTCAGAGGATTTTATAGTACATGTACATGTAGTTACGTAGGTGTTTCTTTAGAAAAGGGGGGTTTACCCGATTCAACATTTGTTGAAAGGTGTTGAAAGTTGAAACCTGTTGAGGCGTCTAATCCCCCTTTCAACACCTTCCAAATGATCTTTTAACAGCTTTCAACAAGTTGCCAAAATAGTTTCATGTTTCTGGAAACTTTTTGAAAGCTGTTGAAAGACTTGTTGAAAGGTGTGTTTAGACGGTTCAACAGGTTTCAACAACGTTCAACACCTTCCAACATTCAACAAATGTTGAATCGTGTAAACCCAAGGGAGTAAGAAGTAAAAGTGGAAAATAAGAAGTGAGAAATTTTGGAACTTCTGCGCGAATTTTTCAATTTCTCAAATGGGGGTAAAATTGTTTCCCATTTTGAGAAATATCGCCCATAAAATCAGAAAAAATGTCATGTCATTTTAAGAAAATTTCTCAAAATGGGAAAAAATTCTATCCCAATTTGAGAAATTGAAAAATTCGCTCAAAGTGCCAAAATAAGAAGTGGGAAATTTTGGAATTTTGTGCGAATTTCCGAAAAATCGTTTTTCTGAATTATTTCTTTGCGTGTTGGTCGATTTCAATCACCAGCTGCTGGGGAAATTACGGGGGCAATGGTCGCTGGCTGGTGTCTGAAAGTGAAACCAGTGCGTAGGGGATGTAGGAGCTCCCGAATTGTTTTGTTAAAAACGCGGTTTTACAGAAATCAACCTCGGCGCCCTGTAGCAATCAATTTCGTGAATGTTTAATTCTCACCCTCAAACAAAACCACCAACAAAAGTGATTAATCACCACTTGATAGAAGCTTGCCAAGCCGATTTTCAAAATCGGTATTTTTCACCAAAATAAAAAATAATTCAGAAAAACGTTTATTGGAAATGAATGGAACTTCTGAGAATATAAAAACCTTTATAAGCGACAGTGTACAGCCTTTTGTGATATTATGATACGATACACAGAATTAGTATTTATATAAATCAGGAATAAATCCCTCACTAGCAGAACTCTAATTGTCATGTATTATATATATTCCAAGAAATAGGTATTATCATAAAGGAATCAACCATAAAGGTTTAACTGCGAACGATGAACTTACTGAGGGATACACTTCATGTGTTGCCGCCAGATGTCTCTCACTGCATGAATTTTGGCTTTACGCAATAGGCACGAGTTTCAACTTTTTTTATGGTGAAGAAGTACATGAACCTGTCGACTTGATGCTTTGAATTCCACTTCTGAGGATAACAGAGCGATTTTCAGGACAATTTGTGCTCCATGTGCAAATGTACGTCAGCCTATTCAAATGTACACAGATGACCCTGCGCTCACATCGTTCGTGGGGTTCTCATTAATTCAGTCCTTTTGTATCATAAGATCAACTAGTCGGAATTCAACAAAATTTGCAGTGAACGTGCAGAAGGGTCTTGCCTATCATATGGATTAGTCAAGTGCAAATCTGTTGAGGTTTAAAGGGATATTGTCCAGATTTATAAAATGCTAGATTTGTAAGTTGAACCTTTATGGTTGATTCCTTTATGGTATTATCTAGGGTGGCTGCAGCACCGCACGAAGCGCCACTTCATATTCATTTCATAATAATAATATTTACTCCATTTTCAGTTCTGAAGAAACCGACGGACCCCCAGGGTAAGTGGTTTGTCAACTTAATACGGCACGGGTTCGAATCTAAATCAAAATGTTTATTACTAACCTAATCGCACTGGGGGCGATATTCCACGAAAAAAAGGTGTTTATTCCGATCACGAAAAAACGTGTTTACCAATGTCTCCGATAGCAAGGTTGTTTCATAAACCTGTAACCTTAACACGCATTTATGATTTTCTGAAGGTTAATCGGTCTACCTGATTAAAGCAAACATCACGTCTCACATCGTAGAAAAGCTTATCAACGTCTGCTAGGCGATTCAAGGCCTGTTGCACCGTAGTACCCCGGTTTCCTGCGCAATTTCCACAGCATTATCGGCCGGATTACTTAGGGAGTAAGATATGAAAGTGGAAAATAAGAAATGGGAAATGTTTGCGCGAATTTTTCAATTTCTCAAATTGGAGTAAATTTTTTAACCATTTCGGGAAATATGGTCCGAAAAATCAGACAAAAAACCGTGTCATTTTCAGAACATTTCTCAAAATGGGAAAAAAATCTCTCCCAATTTCAGAATTTGAAAAATTCGCACAAAAGTGCTAAATTTCCCACTTATTTTATTTTCCACTTTTAATTCTGACTCCCTTAAAGGTAGGAATCCACTGTTGATTTTCTGCGTTGCGACTTGCTTTGCAACCTGCTACTTGCAATTGAATACGACCGCAAGGAACTGATACCGGTCGCCGACCGATTGCCGACTGAAACTGACCACATCTTCGCCATTGGTGGAAATCACGTCTAGCGAGTCCACTACGGCGATCAGGTGCCCAGTTGCAACGCAACCCAGTTGCAAAGCAAGTCGCAACGCAAAATCAGCTTGAAAATCAATGGTGGGTTCCTAGCTTTAGCTATGACGTTATTGACTTTGTCGTAGTAGCACATCCAGCATTTAAAAATACTGTTGACAAAAAGTCACACCCCCCGATGGAAAGCGAGGAAATCAGCTGCAGTCGAATGGCGACATAATCTGCTTGGCAATTACTCCTTGCAGCATGGAACAACGCCGGTGTAATGTTTTTAGATGTTCCCCATTTGTGATTGTTCCCCTCCTATTGTCCAGTGACGGAATAAGCTGCGACTTGACAACAGGCGACACACAGAGAAACGTGTCAATCAATCTCCCTGCGTTTCCCAATCAATCATGGTATTGACGTCAGTTTTGCCATTCTATTTCAGACCCTGACTACGCTAGGGCATTCCTGGTCACTGTGCGACTCCCATTGTCGCACGGCGAGAGGGAGGACACAGATTTTAGTCTACATTATCAACATTTTCCCAACATCCTCCTCGCCAGAGTCGACGCACTGATGAGTGCCGATCCCACCCTTGGGCCTTATTACAGTTATTCACAGCTCGTCAGCATAAGGTAGGGTTTTGATAAGGGACTAATGTTCCCTTTTTTTTAAATGTCCGATGCGTTAAGCAGTACGTCCGAGGTCCGTTTATACATAGCGCGACCGCGACTGCGACAGCGACACCGACCGCGACAGCCGCATCGGATTGATCAATAATGTAAAATAAATGGGAACGTTTATACACGCGTGACGTGGTTTGAGCCAATCAGATGCGGGTCGCGGTGTCGCGGTCGCGCTGTGTATGAACGAAAGTATTGCAGAAAATTTGTCGCGGTCGGTGTTTTTTTTAAATCGACTGCCCCGGCTGAATGACGAGTCGACAACATTGGGTCAGTCGACTTTATAAACACCCATACCGCATTGAGTTTTGCCGCAAATGTGCGCTTGGCCACACAGGTCGACATTGCGTCTTGAAGCAACTCGACGGATCCGTCACATATAAAAAACCACCACGCGCAGGTCGACATTTCAGCGATTGAGAGGAACTCGGAGCAACTGGCAGTTCCTCGAACAGCACGCTCATGTCGACAGTGCGTCTTCCATGCCCTCGGTCCATTGCAACAACTATAGTCGCCGAAAAGTAGAACATGGGCAACTCGAAGCAACTAGCGGATCCGGCAGTTGCTCGGAGACGCAGTCGTGCTTAGGTCGACAAAATCGGCAACTGATCAGTCACTCCGAGTTGCTTCCATCGTCGGAAAGCTAGTTGCCGCGAGTTGCTTCTGATCAAGACATATCTGATGAATCCTTTTCACTTGGGTAAATCCATAAATTTCATCGAGGAAGCAAAACAAATCCGAGTCATTTAATCAAGATTGCGGGGGCGAGTCGAAGATGATAGGAAATTCAGATAATGTCAGATCTTGAAGTGTTTATCAGCATATGAACGTTGAACCCGTCCGTCCTCCATCCCGTTGTTGCGGTTTCTAGTCATTTTCGGTCCGACCCATATCAGAGTCGCCGGTTCCACGTTCTATACGTGGTGTCCAAAAAAATGCACTAAGGGAGTAAGAAATAAAAGTGGGAAATAAGAAGTGGGAAATTTTGGCATTTTGCGCGAATTTTCCGATTTTTCAAATTGCGATAAAATTTTTTGCCATTTTGAGAAATATCGTCCTAAAAATCTGACACAAAATGTCATGTCATTTTAAGAACATTTCTCAAAATGGGAAAAAAAATTATCCTAATTTGAGAAATTGAAAAATTTGCGCAAAATGCCAAAATTTCCCACTTCTTATTTTCCACTTTTATTTCTTCTCCCTTGACTATACGTGTATAATTTTCAGTTTATTTGATAGAAAATGTGTGGCGGTCAAGGAAAACCCGTCGGATGTCGCTGAATGATCAAGAAGGGCTGTCAGATTGCCAGCTGTCCATTGATCTGCTACTGTTTACCTGTTACGTAGTACATTTCAGCCTACGGTATTGAAATGTGCAGGTTCACCAAGGCCATTAACACTTTCTTCAAACGCGAGATCCGACCGGTTTCCCTTAGACCGCCTCACAAATATTCCGAAATGAAAAAAAAAACATCTTTTTTCACCAATATTTTACCATCCCTTTCGGACTGACTGGTACACAAATTAGTGAATAAGTGAAGTGAGGTCCTCCAAGGCCCCTATCTGGACAATGCCGCCTATGAAGTTGTCCTCTGTTTTGGCGAAATCACGGGCCCTTTTCAGGCGTATCGGAGAAAGAGCGTTGAACCCCCATCTGAAGCACTTCGCAAAAGTTCCGAGTCCGCGTTACGACAATAGTTTCTTCAAAATTCTTTAGATGGCGTTGATGTCGGCCTCACACATTCGCCAAGTGGGCCAGGTGTAATGTACGAGAATGCCCCCCATATAATACCCGCTTTATTGTGTGGCGGACACTCAAATACAGAAAGACATGTTTATCAGTGTGCCTCCCCATTGTCACGTCGCGGCTTATTCCGTCAGTCTTTTGTTGGGGGACACTGGCAAACGGGGGGGCAGTGAAAAACATTACACTTGCACCTGTCAATGATTGGGCTATGATTGAGGTAGGCCTAGGCCTGTTTCATTAAGGGCTGCAAATCTCTGTCACTCAGTGTTACTAATTAAGTCCTTAGAAAGGTTTTTGTGAGGGATCTGTATTTATTAAGGAAAAAACAAAGCACTACTTGGCGCACCATGTATAAGCTTGGGGTGAAGCGGCCAAAAATTAGCATATATTAGCATATATTCATGCACAGCCTGTAACACACGTGCCTTGAAAACCCCGAATTAAGTCCGTAGCCGTCTCCAGGGATCAGTGTAGCGACCTTCAACCTCGGCCGAGCGTAACGAATCTCTGGGTACGAGATTGCCCTGATATTTCACCAAGTCAAAAACCAACAAGCTACCTTTAATTTGAAATGACGCCATTGGTTTTGAATTAGCAGTGGTCCCTCGTGTGTGATTCCCCGCGTAATTGCCCGCATATTTTGCTATGATTGATAGTCGAGGCGATTATCTGATTATCCAATCAATTATCGAAGCCAATTTGATTAATTGGATCCCTGTCGTCTGATTAGTCGCGGAAATGTGTGAAAATGACGTTATTGACTTACAAAAATGAAATGTATTGGATTGATGATTAATTTCGAGGCAATACATAGCGGAACGACTGATGTCCCTCCGTCGCAGCCAGAAATCTTCTCCGCGGGGGCGGGGGTAAGACCCCCGCAGGGCACGCGGCTTCCTGATGTCCCCCAAGCTGCAATGGGACCCTGTTTGTCACAGGATTAAGGGTCTTGGTCTAGCCCTGGATCCGTCACGGTAAAATGTATTGTTGAGGGACATAAACATATCGGGGGAATCTATGTCTCCCAATATGCCGGCGCGGTCCAAGGGGGGGGGGCGCACGCCTCCCCCTTTCGGCCAACAAATCTGTAACAATCGACCGCAAATCCTGAAATTTGGAGCAAATCATTGAAATTCACAGCAGATTTCAAATGTTTCTAGCACAGTGCACCCCCTCTTTCCCCCGCGAAATCGTGGATCCGCCGCTGATAGGCTATGTGATGTCCCCCAACAATACATTTACGGATAAGCGGCACCATTCAACAGGACAGAGACCACGACCTGATCCTGTGACAAACAACCCCCAGCGGGACATCAGGAGGGTGGGGACATTAGGCCTAGGGTCGTATTCATCGTTAGAACCGTAGGCCTATAATAGGGAGTTTATGAAACCAAACGATAAACGTTAACCTTACGACAACGTTATTTTCATACTGCGAATTCACCAGATTATAAATTTGCATTTTCGGTACAAAAAATAACGTTGTCGTAAACTTAACGTTTATCGTTTGATTTCTTAAACTCCCTATTGTCGTGTAATGAACGCTACCGGGTATTTCGACGCAGCATGATTAGAACTACCGCCGGTATATCAAACAAGAGAGTAAGAAATAAAATTGGAAAATTAGAAGTGGGAAATTTTGCACTTTTGTGCGAATTTTCCAATTTCTCAAATTGGGATAGAATTTTTCCCATTTTGAGAAATATTGCCCGAAAAATCACACAAAGTGTCATGTCATTTTAAGAAAATTTCTCAAAATGGGAAAAAAATTCTATCCCAATTCGAGAAATTGAAAAATTCCTGTAAATACATGTAATAAGTGCCACATTTCCCACTTCTTATTTTCCGCTTTTATTTTAGTCTTACTCCGTTAAACGTAGGCCTAGGCTGAAAAACAGACTCTGTTTATCAGTGAACCATTCGCCCAGGTAGTTCCCCGGCGAAATAAAACGCGTGTGAATAATTTCTTGGCCTGAAAATGAAGTGCGGCAGGCCTCCCGAGTGGAAATACTATTCTCATTGTAGCAACTGATGAGGTTTTTTCGGTTCGTCGCTCCCCGCTGACGGAGAGTGGATCGTCAGCGTCATCAGCTGGTAGCACTTGGAACAATTTTCGAAATAATTACCACGCGTAGGTGTCGGTGGCTTTAATTCATCTTCAATAGCCTCAGAGGTAAAACCACTTCACACACATCATGATTAGTCTTGGAAGGTACCAGGATATGTTTACACAAGAGCAATGCATCAAAATCAATTTGCGCTGGAGTAACGTTTATTGAGACGTAACATCGGGTGCTGCTGATTTGTGTTCCAGACGGCGGACAATATTCTGCATTGCTAGCCAACATGGAGGTCAAGGGAGATCTGGCATGCCAGAGTTGGTTTCAAAATTTAAATTTTGGCGGCAAAATCGATTTAAATTCAATCATGTGGACATTTTTGTGTCTGTGGAATAAGCAGATACTGTAGCAGACGTGATAATGTAGCACCAGAAAGCAAAATAACGTGTTCTAAGAGCAGAGGGTCCGCGATTTCAGCTGGTGTCCACCCCACAACATTCTCCAGGATTTTGGTCCACGGATTACTTTTTGGGATGTTGCAGCTGGCCGCGACTCTGGTTTCCAAGGCGACGGATTTTAAAGCAGCCTTTACCATGGTGTTGATGGGAGTGATATTGACCCTTGGCCTGCTAGCCAATTTCCTGGGGTATGATGAGTGGTTGAATCAAAAAGTGAAGTGTTGTGTTCTGTCGTAGTGTACGTAGAAACTCATTTCAGTTTTTAGTTTTTGGGGTGTTTCTAAAACAAGGACCTACCCTACCTACTGCCATGACTACAGACTGTGCTACCACGGACTGTGCTACCACTGTCTGTGCTTTATAATGCCATCACCCAGGGTTGTTAGGCCTATGCCAGTCATGCTTTAAAAAAAATGTGTAGCTAGGCACACTGATTTCACCTCTCGCACGATCGCAGCGCCCCTTATTTTGAATAGAATCTTCAACGGCCACTTCGTTTTCAACCTCACTATCAGGAGTAAGGCGAATATTTCCTAGATCGAAGTTGAAAAACACGTGTTGGTACCTGACATGCGCGATACCGCCGCCACCCAGGGTCCTTCCCCTGGTGGCGGAATTGGGAACCAATGCTCGCAATTCAACCTCGATCCAGGAAATTTAATTTTTGCCTGGACTCCTGTTAGTGAGGTTGAAAACGGAAACTTTTTGTGTGGCTGTTGAAAATTCTACTAGGGGTACTGCGTTCGTGCGAGATGTGAAATCGGTGTATTGGAATGGTAGGCCCTCTCAGAGGCTCCCTAGTTTCATGATCTACATTGTTGTACCACTACCGACATTTATTTACCTATAGAGTCATTTCCCTTGCTCTGGAGAAGTCAGTCTAGGCTTATGTATGAATAATGCCGGTGAGGCAGTGACTAGGCCTAATAGTGTCATAGTAACTCAGGAGTTGGAAATGGAAGGACTGGTAGTCGTAACTGCATGTCCAGTCATACATGTCAAACACGAGGTGGGGGGTCTTGGGACCGTCCCCAGAATTTTTTTCCAGAAGCCCGGAGATGCGTTTTCCAAGCATTTCAGAGCTTAAAACTTCCTGTGTACAGATCTTTGTTCGACTGTTGTATCTCCTGAATGAAAATAAGGGCAATTTAAAGACACTGCTCTGCAATTATAGGCGGGGCAAGCCCCCCTTCAGATCATGAAAGGGGGGCTTTTGCCCCTTGCCCCACTCTGGCGGAAACCCTGCTTGTGTCACAACCAATAAGCAAGGAGATCCGCTTCTCCAGCAGATAACTTCCATTGCTTACTGACTATGTATTGGTTGACACAGATAATCATCAATTCGGAGTTCGGGTTGTCAAAAGTGATCATTTTTGTCAGTACAACGTCTTGAATAAAACATCTTCGACTATAATGTCTCTCTTGATATAACCCGACATGTCCGCATGAATTCATAGTAAACCCTGCATCACCATAAGTAGTCTCAGGAATGTCTGATCTGTGATTACTTTCTGAGTCAGCTTGGAATTATTTGACACGCGCTATGTGGTGGCTGCTTTGCTTGTCAATTAAGTGTCATACATAGCTCACAATCTTTGAATATTTTTAAAAGTAAGTGTTGAATATTGAAATGACAGCATGATTGGCTGTACGTGTACGAGATGATAACAGTACAATTTGTCTTAATAAAGATGCCCATATGGCATACATGAACATGATGAATGATACAGATCATGGAGCAATGATCTGATGATCGAGATAGTCATGTCAATGAATGTGGAAGCACGGTAGTCTAGTGGCTGTGGTCCCTGGTTAGCAGTCATGGGGTCTTAGGTTCGAATCCCACTATTTGACCCTCATATTGTGCAGTGATATTGAGTGCCCATACAAGATCAATATTATTGGACAATATGGGGCCCTAAATAGGGTCATGTGCTTCTGGCGTGATGGGTGGAAGAAAGATTGGCAATAATATCGCCCATTTTGGTCCTCATATTGTACAATAATATTGAACGTGTATGGGCAGCTTTAAGGGAAGCTCTCTGCTGCTGTCATGACTGTAGTCGAAAAAATTTTGTGGGAGAGACAACTCTGGTCACAAGGTGGCTGCAGGCTGCATTGAGCTCCCCACAACAAAGTGGATTGGAAACCATTGAAAAGTCATGAGAGATTTTGGTATAGCGAAACATGAGGGACATGCATGGGTGCTTACTTGTACGTTTCCACCGTACACTGTACGGAAATCATTGCCAATTGTACGTGATACGTTTGAAGGTCCCCATCATACGTTTTGGAGATTTTTGGTCAGTTGTACGCAGAAACATCATGAAATACGTTTAAAAGTAGAAAGTAGGATTTGTAAGGAATAAACGTGACGAAGTTCACATGTTGTTTTCGTCGTTCTCTACCTCCCACTGAGCCGCTAACTTAATTGTACCCAAAAAATGTAGAAAATACCCAAAAATATCAGTCCATAAACATATTGTACCCAAAACATTGTCAAAATACGCAAACTCAGTCAATTCATATATTGTACCCAAAAGTTTGGCAAAATACCCAAACTTTTGTAGAAAAATACCCAGAAATTTTTTGGGGGGTAAGCAGCACTGGACATGGTTCAAAATAAACCGCCATCATGAATGTAACACCAATTCCAAGTACGGTCAACAGGTCGAGAATTAAAAAGTTAAAGTTTTGGGTAGTAATCTGGCCAAGGCCACTCCAATTAATTCTGTTTAGCGGGCGAAACTGGTGGAAGTCAATTGGGGGGGGGGAGGAATAAAAATGAAAATTAACGTTGGCCACGATACCCTTTTTTGTCGATTCAGAGCAAAATGATAATTAAATTAGGAAAAATACGAATAAAATCAAACCAACACTAACAGGCATGAAATATTCAAAGATTAAATGCTGTATTTTGAGCTTGGAACATAAGTTTGTCTGATATGATTTTTTCTGGTCTCACTTTACCTCTGGCATTTCGGAGAGGAATTTGAAAATAAAAAATATGAAAAATCAATTTTTATTTTTATTCCATATATGGCAAATAGAGTGTCGGCTCGCCCGCTGTTGGATAAAAAAATTGCAGTGGCCCAACCTAGGTTTAAACTTTAACCCTGGTATCCTGAAACTTTTCAACATGTTCAATGGAACTCTGACATGTCTGAAGAGCTGCTCGGCAGTTTGGTTCGTTGGTGAGGTTTTATGTGAACACTGTTGGGAAAACAAGACGATATATTGAATTGACAACTCGTTCTCCATTGCAATATCATTTGCCGCTGATAAAGATGCCAGACAAGAGCAGTTTGAGTGTTTATCTTTGTTTAATGGCATTTCTGTCAATACTGCATCCGACTTGAGCATCGCTGTTTCTTGTAACATGACATCTGTTTCTCAAATTGTTTATCAAGAGAAATTCATGAAATTGCACTCAGCAACATATAAGGGAGGGTTGGTCAGACGTGTCACTGTCAGATCTGCCATGCCTGCGGCTGGTTGGAGACTGTATCATAGCCAGCTAGAAACCAGTCTTGGACTGTGTCCAAGCTTGGACATCACTAGTCAGTTTACAATGTACTGGCTGTAGACCGTTCTCAAATTGACGTAAACGACAAAGATCTTTGCACTTCTGCCGAAATTTCAACCACAACCTCGGTCTGAAACTGAATAGTGAATGACGTAACGCAGATAACCACACAACACTAACAGCACTGACGTCGAAGACGTTGCGTCAGACTCAACCATTGCTGAATCATGGATTACGTCACGTCGGACGGTTTCAGATCGAGGTTCTGGTTGAGATTTCAGCGGAAGTGTGCAGATCTGCAAATTCGAAAATTGTCTATTGTAGGTAGCACATAAAGCAAGTCATACAAAACGACAATGAAAACTATGAAATGAAATTTAACATTATAAGCAAATTTTCCTATCAAATCAAACAATTTCTTAGCATGTTGTCTCATACCACCATGACTATCCCACTACACCTTCGGAAATAAGCAAACAAGATGTACACGTACCTCATTCAATTTTTTTAATTCAGAAAAATCAAACAATTCTGCTCCTGAAGGCCCAAAAATAGGAATGACCGTAGCTCAAGAATTTTGTGTCCTTGTTTTACAAACACCCATTTTTGCATGTACTGTATTTGTTTTTAAGTTGTAGTGAGTTTGTGTTGTGTTTTTGATTATTTGAAGTCATATTTTATTTGCTTTTTAGCTCACCTGTGAGTGAGCTCTTACGATGGTGGACAGCGTCCGTCTTCGTCGTCGTTGTCCGTTAGCAGGGCACGTTTCGTAACCGCTGGAGCTATTGATCTGAAACTTGGTACATGTACATAACCCCTAGGTCAGATGACCTATGACACCAAGTTTCGGTCTGATTTGATTCTTGGCTTGGCCACCAGATGGCCAAAACTAAAACCACAAAAAGTGCAATAACTCCTGAACTGGATCATCTCCAAATTTTTGTCATAGGTATATCTAATTAGGATACATAACATACATCTACCTACATGTATAACGGGTTTTTGATTTGACCTACTTTTCAAGGGCGCAGAGGTCAAAGTTGTACAAAAGTAATGAACCTGCCAGAGTCCGCGATTATTTAAAATCAGACGGGATCAAGAACTTAAGTACTCCTGCACCAGACTTGTCTCTGCTGGTCGTTAATGTTTGTGCATTGGTGACTGGTCATCTACATGTATCTCGTAGTGATCCATGCACAACTCAGCTCTTTTGTAAAACTGCCTGTTGAATGAGACTGGCACCTGATGGCATTTTGCCTAACTAGAAGATGAATTACTGTACAAACGTTAACTCTAATTCTTCTACAAAAACACGTGTTATCTTAAACCATATCATGATAGGCTACTGTTGCCAACATGCATGAAAAAACCTTAGTTATTGTTGAAGAAACCGAGAATGGCAACACGTTGGTGTTTTATTTAACATCTGAGTGGCGCTTGGAAAATACCGACTTGTTACAATGTCAGAGAATAAATTGAGTGTGAAACTCGTATTCAATCATGCCAGTGTGGATTTCCTTGAATTCAGATACATTTGTTGTAGAACGGAAGCGTAGGTTGCACCGTTGCACAGTTTCGTTTCCTGGCTTAATAATTCTTCGATACCTGTTTGTTGAAAAATAAAGAAAATTAGCCATGCTTCCAACTGTGTAAAGAAAGTAGTATCCGACATGGTTCATTGCGATCTTAAACGCTAAACCAAATTTTGCTTCATTACCGTATTCCATATCTACGTACAGTGGAACCAGGGCCGTAGCTAGCTTTTTCACTGGGGATGAACAGATGAGCTCAACGGATGTGGTCTTCGCCTTTGGTGCTGACATGGCTGAAGGGGCTGGTTTTGTGGGGTCTGAAAAATTTTGAAAATTAGAAGTTCGGAGATGCAATTTGAGGTCACGTGCCTGCACTCTGAAACACAAACAATGATCTTAATCCCATTTGATTTTGCTGAAAAAAAAATTGCATAAGTTTACCTGGGGGCGGGCCTGGAAACCTCACCTTCGGGACTGGTAGTCCTTAATTGAGAGGTGTCCTGATTACAGAGGTCAAAATGAATAGAAATGATCAATTTTGGACTGAATTTCGGTGTCCTTATACTCAAGAGAGGTGTCGTCCTGGCAGAGGTGTCCACCAAGGGAGGTTTCATGTTTTTTATGTTTTCTCACCCAGCATGGCCCTGCACGTCTTGGTAAATGTCATCTTCCCTAACATTGCTGCATTCCTTCCCCGAAGTGTATTCCCTGTCCTTTTGTTTTGTTTTTATGTTCTTTTCAAAATTTTAAATTAGAATGTTTGTTTGGGCATTTATGAAAATATCCCACCGCCTTCTTCCATTTTGATAAATTACATGTATGCAGCATCACTTCGTTTAGAGGACAATTCGTCCCCGGACAATTCATCCCTGGACAAGTCATAACTGGACAATTCATCCCTGGACAATGCATCCCCTAGGGCAATTTGTCCCAAGACAATTTGATCATCCCTGGACAATTCATCTCTGCAGACTATTCATCCCCAAGGACAATTGGTCCCAAGACAGTTTGTCCCAGGACATTGCGTCCGCTGTGATGCATGTAATTCAGTCCTTAGGACGCTTCGTCCCTGCTGACTTGTTTCAATAAGCCACGTGACTCTTCATTCTGAAGTCAGGACTCTTCTTTAGTCTTGGGGGTACATCTTTTGGTTTCAATCCATCCAGAATCTGGCTTCAACAAATTCGTGCCTTGGCTTAGTGAAGTTAATTCAACATGTTCACTTCAGCGAGGACAACAGACAAGTTTTCAAAAGGGACAATTGTCACAGGTGACGAATTGTCCATGGGGACGGATTGTCTGGGGACGCATTGTCCATGGGGATGAATTGTCTGGGGACAAATTGTCTGGGGATGCATTGTCCGTGGGGACACAGGAATGGGGACGAATTATCCAGGGATAAATTGGCCAGGGGATGAATATGTCAGGGGACGATTTGTCTTAAGTCATGTTTGTAGTGTGAATTCTTAATGTGGTTGGTACTGAGTTGTCTGTGTGATTCATTTCAAATCAAATGTACATTGCATTACAGTCTAGTACTTTGAATATGGACCTTCATTTAGTCCACGAAAACTTTTCTTACAATGTACCGGTACTTAGTAATTACCTTCGTTGTCTGCAATGGGAGACTTTACTGCTGGTAGAGGCCACCACCAGTAAGCCTTCCTAGAATGTCATGAAATATGATGTCACAGAGAAAATAATGCACGCCTTGATGTCATCTATAATGCTTTGGAGGTCCTGGCTACATGGTCATCTGTACAGTGTAACTTCAAATTTCGTGACATCTAGGGCTGCTAGCAGGCAGCCTCTAAAGCCTCATACATCGGCCTTGCGACTGGAAGCAACTACTGGCAATGGCGTTTCCGGCAACGGTTGGCGACTACCTGTGACCAGCAGCAACTAATCAGATGCTCAAACAGGCCGATGTACATGTACGTGATGTACATGTACGTACACCGGCAACGGTATTGCCAACTGTTGCCACTAGTTCCAGCCAGTTGCTCATGTTTTACTCGTTGCCAACGGAATTGCTTCTAGTTGTCTTTAGTCGCTTACGATGTACGCGCATTGGCAATGAATTTCCTCGTTTGTGGAGCACACCTGGTCACGTGAATGTTTATCGCATGACTCCCGAGTGGTCCGATCGGAAGACATCGACAATTTCCGTGTAGCATTCAGCATGTTCAGTACCATTGCCTGTCCGATGTGCACACTCCAGATTGAAGACTGGATTGTGCCAATTGTTGCCGCAATGACCAGTCGTAACCGATGTGTGCGGAACGCGGACATCAATAGCGACTGTTGCATTCAGTTGCTTCCAGTCGCAAGGCCAATGTACGCTACGCTGAACGGCAGAAAATCTTCCATATTGCTTTGTCCAGAGAAATCCTCCAAGGTGGTCTCTTGGGAAAAAACATTATTTGCGGATCCCATTTTTTGGTTTTGAGAATTCACCATGTTCGCTGAACATGACAGAGTGCCCAAGAACCAGGTGGGGTATGTTGAGAAAAGTGTCTGCAAAACAACAACTTATGAATGTTTAGAAAGTAGTTTGAGTAATGAGGAAGCCCCAAAAATGTACTACATGTACTATGTTCTTCATGTTCTTGTGAGTGCCAAAAAAAGCTAATAAAAACTGTTTGAATCTTCAGAAATGGCAGCATCGTGGCCGATTTTCATCTCATTTACAACAAAAAAGTTGAGACCAAGAAGGTGAAGGAAACGCTGCAGAAGGACTTGACCCAGCTCAAAATAAATGACAAAAAATACTGGAAGTTGGATCCAGATATCAAGGTCAAAGGTAAGAACTGCTGAGGTACCACTCATCTGGTGCCCAGAACATCGCAGGGTTCAGCGGTCCGTACACACGAAAAAAGTGCGTAAGGTGCTTCAGATGAGCGAGGGATAGTACTTTTAAGCCTACATGTAGTTCATACTTCGACACACGACCATTGGCGTCTGACGCGCAATCAAAATCTGGANGGGGAAAAGGGCTGTAATGCACTTGGCTGACACTTGGGGTTTATGTCATAGGTAAGGTGCTTCAGATGAGCGAGGGATAGTACGTTTAAGCTGTAGTTCATACTTCGACGCACGACCATCGGCGTTTGACGCGCGATCAAAATCTGGATGCCGACTTCCCGGAGTTGATTCATAGTCCAGCGTACTTCAGCGACGGCAATGCATTATGAAATGACTCAAGTACAAATGTACTTACATGTACAGTCTCGTGAGCGGACGCCGACCAAATCGCGTGACGGGGTTGGCGTCGAACGCAAGATCGCGCGATCGGTCACCGACGATGGTCGCGCATCGAAGTATGAACTAGGTTTTATACTTGTGTTAGACTGGATTGTATTTGTTTTTAGCTTAGTACATTTTTTATGTGGTAGCCATATGCGTTGATCGAGGTGTAGGTGGTAAACTGGCCATAAAGTTGTTGAGCTCAAGGGCTTACCATGGAACCCTTGTTTACAAAACACTCCAGGGTCGAAGAACGCAAATAGGATTGAGGTCTGTATACCAGAAATAGGACGTAGTTGTTCAGGCTGTAGCAAATTTGTGTAAAGTACACTTACGCACCCGTATCAAGCCACTTTTTATGCCCCGACTTCCGAACAGCTGACAATTTTTGCTTTACAATTTGCCTTCGCCCGGAGTCGAACTCGCGCCGGTTGGTTGGTAGTCAAGCGCGGTAACCACTCGACCACCGGGCTCAGACAAGATCATGACCCATGGTCTGTTAGAACTGGAATATTTTACACCCTCTGAAAAGGAAAATCAAATTATGGAAGACGGCTGCCTAACCAAATTTTCTCGAAGCTCAATACAATTACTGCATAATTAGTTGAAATTTTCCGCCCACCCACCTGACTAATTACGAATGGACGGCCACCCGTTTGTTCAGTCTGGCATTCTGATGTGTCTTCAATGACTTGCCTACGCTACAGGTAGCTGTGGTAGCAATAAACACAACGTTCTTTTAAAAAAACAGTACTCGAATGTGAAATCAGTGGGTTTTCCGTATGTTGCGGGATGTTTCCTCCCAACATGCCCAACCATGCCAACAGTTGATTTTCGACCTTTAACCACTTCGATGCTGAATCCCGGTATAGTGGGATTTTGGTGCTGAATCCCGGTATAGTGGGACTTCGATACTGAATCTCGGTATTAGTGGGATTTCGATGCTGAATCCCGATATAGTGGGACTTCGATGCTGCATCCCGGTATAGTGGGGCTTCGATGCTGAATCCCGGTATAGTGGGATTTCGATGCTGAATCCCGGTAGAGTGGAACTCCGATGCTGAATCCCGGTATAGTGGAACTTTGACGTTGAATCCCGGTATAGTGGGACAGCGCAGGATGTTTCAATGCCAAAGGTTACAAGTGATGTCATGACGTTTTATTATGCCCCTGACGACTGAAGGTTGTGGGGCATGGCATGTGAGTGTGTCGGTGTCGGTATCCGTTTTGTTCAATTAACTTTACGATACAAGTGACGTTGATCCAAGCCAGGCACCAATGTGCGTGCTCTGTTCTCTCCGCATGCATGGAAACGCCGCAGGGTTATTTTTAGAATGGGAAAGCCCTCGATCATCTGGAAAATTCCAAGAATTCCCACCATGTGATCCAACTTTTTTAAATCGGTCACACGGGGAATACCTTTGGCGTGCCCTGTTTTAACAACAAAACTTCATCAAAATTCGTACTTTTTCATTTTCGGAGGAAGCCAGGAAACGAACTTGACCTGCCTTTGGCACATATCTGCAAATAAGGCAATGTCGTCTTGACACCAGGTGTATTTATTGAGTTACCTTGGGGACAACACAGGACTGGATGAGGAGAGAGAAATCCAGAGAGAGAAAATAAGTAAAAACAAGAAAGACCGCCCATCTGTGAGGATCAGGGCTCACATTTGGGGGCGATGTGGGCGACGTGGGGCAAAAATTTCGCCCAAAATAACTCCAAGGGAGACATACATGTAAAGTCGCCCCCCCAAAAATTGTTCTTTAGGGGTATATGATCCCCGCTGAAGCATTTTCTGCACCCCAAAATGCCCAAATCCGCTCCTAAATGCCCTAAAATGTCATCATTTAAAGTGTTAATTTCTTGCAAAGAGGCTGAGATCAAACAACTTGTTAGATATGTCGATGTCCACAAACTTCATTTGAAGTCTCCCTCTTGAGAGTGAAGTCTCCCAAAATTTTGAGGAGGGAGACATTATTTCTCCCTAATTTTAGACCCAAATGTGTGAGCCCTGGAGGATGGGCGGTCTTAGCAATATATCACTTGCACCTGCCTGCGTTTAACCTCGTTGATTTCGTTATGGCATTCGACTGGATTACATTACAATGTGTGGAATCCTGCTGGAATCTCGTTTATGACTGGAGTACGAGGAAAGAAATTTCATTCGGCAATCTTATACAAATTTGTCTACCAATCATATTCTCATTTGCTCCTGTTGTTCAATGTGTGTGGCGGCAGTTTTAACGAATATGAAAATAGAAACGGGTTTCTCAGGTGAAAGTCATCGCGTCCTTCTACCAGATTCGAACCCACGGACCCTCGCATAAGGCATCAATCGCCAGCACTATTTAACATGCTATAAGAGGCAGCACGTCTTAACCACTAGGCCAAATCCCCATCTTCAAAAAAAGATGGTTCAATGGCCTATGTTAAACGAGGCGTCCATACCCTGCGAGTAGCCCAAACAATCTCCGAACCCAAACAGTTTTATGTTATGCGATGTTATGCACGGGGATACAAATACAGTAATGAAAAGTAGCGGCAGTTTTAACTACACGAGGAACCCAGTGTTCTCCACAGAATTTCTTAAGGTAGGGTGGTACCCTTATTCCAGGATTTGTCCCATTACTTTGTAAATTTAGATAGGGTGGTCACCAATTTAAGGTGGGGTGGGGGTGGGGTGGGGGAATTGAAAACCATCACAAAATTGGACTGTAAGGTAGGGTGGCTACTTCTAAGGTAGGGTGGTAAAATGCCAAGGTAGGGTGGGCCACGCAAGCAAAAAGCCATGCGGAGAACACTGGTTCCGAGCCATGATTTGAGAGCGTGCAGTGCCAGTGGCTCATTGCGACATCACTTTTGACCATGCTGACGTCGACGACAAAGTGCACCATGTGTAGAACATGTCATGGGTTGAAGTCTGCACACACACTCCACTTGCCCCGAAGACAAGTCAGGGTTCTCCACATGGTTTGAAACAGACCGGGTGTTGTTGATGTCACACGGTTACTGATATCGGAAGCCGCTGTCGCATGCGCGTCCTCATTGAGGGGTCTGGGGGCCTCAACCAGAATAATTTGAAATCTAAGCCCTGAAATGCAAATCTAGCTCCCGTCGGTGCTTGGAAAACCTCAGTGTTATTTAAAGACGAAAGTGAATAATTTTGAGTGGGCGGCATTATTTTTTGACCAGGTGGCGGATTTTTAGACCGGGCGCTGAGATCAATCCTGCGCTTTAGAACGGGCGCCGCACCCGTTCTATTACACTCAGGCATGAGAAATTTCCGACTGGAGTCGGAAATCCGACTTTCCAGCAGCTGAAAAGTTGGGTCTTGAGATTCGTGCAAATCTGCAATAAAAATGGGGGGGGGGGG